>JABUQX010021241.1:30000-72500 GCA_015478945.1 Trachelipus rathkii | reverse complement strand
CTTTACAATTATTGGCATTGTCTCGCCATATATTCGTAATTATTACGAAGTTTTCACATCAAATATACAAAATTATTTATAAACAAATTATTAATGAATCCAATTGTTGCATGTGGACTTTGGAAGGCGTGAATTTCCAAGTACTTGGAGATTCACACCTAGAACACCAGCCATCTAACAGTACTTAAATTTAGTATGAATAGAGAAGATTAAGTGAAAATTTAAGTAGTAGAAGAAACTTAAATCTAACAAAAATGACCATATACCTAAAAAAAGTAAGTCAACCATGTTTACAGAAAAGTTTCAACTTATATCATCTTATCACAAGGGTATACTGGATTATGAATATATAAACTTTCCAACATCCAATAGAAATTTTTTTATAAATCATCTAATTCTTCACAATGATTATTAACATAAAATATGGCTTATACATTTATTATAATTTTCACATTACTTGATATTCTTATTATGTACAATATTATATTCCAGATTAAACTTTACTATGGGATAGCGCCATGATATATAGGGTTCCTAAGTTGTTTCGCCATACATGCTCTTTTTAAACTAATACACAATTTTTGCATACTTTGCAGTACTATGTCACATATATTTTGGGGTTCTTGGCAGTAAATTCTTGAGACAGAGAGTCCTAAGAATAATTTTAGTTTTCAGCGAAGTTTTCATGGACATGGGGAAGGAGACTCAGACCTTATCTAATTAATGCTCCAGGAGATTGGATATTTTGGCCCATTCATTTAAAATGAGCGGGGTGATTCCTTCTTGAAGTCAATTGGGGCAGTACGCATACACTAATAAGCACAATGGGGAGAAGAATCAGCCAATAATATACTTCACATCTCCAATATCCACAGCATGCGCTCGCAAAGATCTCAACAATGTTCTATGGAAGTTTTCGATGAGGCCATTTTTGTGGGGTATAGGCGGAAGTAAAGTTATGCCGGGATCCTAACTCCTCACACACCTCTGAATAAGTCCGGACCGTAAACTGGTGTTCCTCTATCAGGAAACGTAAGTTCCCTACCACTCCAGCTAATGCGGTAGAAATCATCTAGTAAATACCTCCACTATGGTAGAGTTTCTATGTTTTTCAAAGGAAAAGCAAAGAGATAACGGGAGAACCTATCAATCAATGTTAAAAAGGTACTATATAGCTTTTGCACTTGAGCATTTTTAGAATGTCAATATGGACTACTTGAAATTTGGCCGACACGCCTATAAGATTCATATGGAGGGCTTATTTTGTGAAAAGATTTAGATCTCTGACTTGCATCACAACTTTGTACAAATTGCTTTACATACTTGGCATATTTTTCCTATACCAAAGCGCTTCAAGGATGCCAGAGTTTTCTTAACACCAAAATGCCTTAAAGAGTGAGAATAAGAAAAAACAGGAAGAATAAGGAATTCTTGAACAAAGACACGTGGTGAAAGTGGAATAAATTCGTCAACGATAGTGAGACCAAGTCATTCCGATAATAATAATAGTCTTTTTGTAAGCTTAAGACCCTATTTTCTTGGTTATTTAAATATTTATGAAGTACATAAGCTCCCGTGCTGCTTGCAGTTCTTTGTATTCAATCTTGCACTGAAAAAGTCTTAAATACTATAATTGGCGGAAATATTGAAATTGATGCAAGAGCATAACCGTCATCCTCTGTTGAAGAATTCTGCTTGGGTAGAAAATCTGGTGACACCAAGACTTCATCACAGGATACTTCTGGAATGACTTCTGCTTCAGGTATCTGATCTCCAATTTGAAGAGAAGAGCTTGTTGCTGAATCTTTGTTTACTTTTTTTGCAGAAGTGGAAGGAGTGGGCAAATTCGATGGCCATTCAGTAGTTCTCTGAGCTGGATTTCTACTCAGAAAATTTGCAAGAATATTTGCTTCTGATTTAATATGATGTACAGTCAAATCATACTCTGACAAGAAAGTTAGGTATCGCTGCTCCCTTGCTAGCAAGTAATTAGCATCAGTCTCTTTTTTAAGGCTGTGTGACTGAAAGATTGTCACAAAACAATCTACCTCCTTGCTTCTACATATGTGGGTAAATTTCTTTAATTGTTTTAACCAAAGGCAACTAGTTCCTTGTATTAATACCTGAACCAATGTTCAGTTAGGAGTCAATCGATAACTGTAAAATCCAGTGAACCGTTTTCATTTTCTGTAGAAACTACTACACATGCCAAGGCTGTCTGACTAGCAATCAGTTGAAAACAGATATTGAGCATTATTAGAACGGAAAAGCCCAAAGTTATAGCATTTGAGGGCCAATTGCATATTAAAGGCTTCTTCTGTCAGGATTCCACTTTTACATCTGCTGCTTGAGAGTAATAGGTGCACCTTGAGAAATAAGAAAGCAAGAGGAGAAATAATTTCAAGAAAAACCAGAAGAGAAGAGCGAAAATAGTTTAGACTACCTATGAAGAACGTAAATCTTTGATAGTCTTGGGTTTTTGGATATTCTATAATAGCAGTTTTTTATCTTTCATTATGGAGCATGGAGCCTTCGCACACATCTCAAAACCTAACATATGTAACCCGAGACTTCCCAATTTTGGCACTTATTCAGCACAAGTCTCAAATAATAAATTTTTAAACCGTCTGTACCATTCTAAAATCTTCATGTGTTCCATCAATAGAGTGGCATGAGGGAATCACAATACTATATAAAAATGTTATGGATTTTAGAAAGAATAAAGATATGATAGTTGTAAAACTATGACGGAATGGAAGCCTCTACAATACTATTAATGAGGAAAACTGCCAAAAGGAAGTATTATAGTTAATAACTTTCGACATCAGGTGACTTTAAGGTTATAAAATGCCTTTTTTAAGTCTAAAACAGAAAATACTTTACACCCATGAAGTAAGTTCGGTAAAAGTCATTTAAGTTAGGAGACTGAAATTTCTCGAACACTCGTTTGTTCTAATCTCAATATCGGCTTAACTATTCGACCCCACCATAGGTTTAGAAAGTACCGAATCGGAAATCCCAAGGTAGAAGTCAGCGAGGGAGAAGTACCCCAGCTTACTAACCTCCCTATCTCTTCTTTGCCTTATTTCATATAAACTAGAGAGATTCTCGTACTTTTAATGTTTATGGAACCAATAACTTTAAATATTATTATGAATTAATTCAATTAAGGGAATTTGCTTCATGGGAGAAAGGGAAATTTTGTAAAAGCCTATTTACTTTATTATTAAAATCATTTTTCATTATTAAATATCACTTTTATCCACACTAATTTCATGTCTATTTTATTACCACTTTAGGAGGCATGTGTCCTGCAAGCTAACCCCACCAGGAATTATTATAAGAATTAATTGCTCACATTAACCATTTTCTAAAATTTTATATAAATCATGAAAACAACACTTTATTCACCTAATAGAGAAGATAAAGGAAGGCGGAAGGAGTTTTAGGAGAAAGAGTTAAAATTGATATAAATTCAAAATATCATTTGTTAGGGTAGTGTCTCAGAACCATTCCCTTGAATGACTTCACAAGAAAGACCAGTTGTGGCCATCAAGTTATAATATTTGAGCTAAAATCTAGATTAAATTAAAAAAAAAAAAAAATATCCCTAAAATATTATCAATTACATCGGCGATTAAAAAAATTATGTTCGTAATCCCTCTTAAGCAGGAAATTTAATTTTTTAGTTATACCAATCATAAATGTTAATCTGACTTCCATTAGCACCTGTAAGAAAGCCAATAGGATCTTCCTTTGTTCTGCAGAAGCATTTAAAATAGAAAATGAACTCCCTGTTTCTAACATAAAAAATTGCTTTGAATTAGCGTCTATAGACGAAGGAGGACAATTAATTACAAATTTACATTCTACATTTAAAACTTTGGCGAAGCACGAACCCATAGCAAGGACATCTGCATTTATCAACCCGCCATCCAGTATTTTTGCTTTGGAACTAAAGATCCAGCCCAATAACTGCCTGTTCGCTACCTTGATAAATGCATATCCTTACCCTTAACACTAATAGCGAGGAAATCAAATTTTCCCTGTATACCAAGATTTATTTCACTCAAGCTATAGCAATCTCTCTCGCATAAAAACAAGATGTTTTATGCCATGTGCATTATTCACTTGAATGAACATTGAAACTGGCATATTTATTTTTTATTTAGCATGCAAATTGTATCAACATTTTTAACGTATATCTGTTGTAATATTATTCGAGTTTGTTGGGTAGCTTTCCTCCCTAAGACTTTCTATATTGTTAAAATACTTTTGATACTAAAACAAAAAAGTTTTTTTTTTACAGTTACCACCGCAATTAAAACGCACTTTCTTTGTACAGGGCCGAATCCACCCCTATACTTAGTTTCCCTGCGAAGGTAGGAAGTAGTCCAGCATTGTTTGTATGCGCTTACCTGCCAACAAATGAGCACTTTTGCCAAGGCCTCCTTGGCACCTGCCTAGCCATGTTCACGGAATGTAAAATGTTAGTAGCAAGGACATCTTTTCTAAATCCTAGCAGAAACGGATCTGACTACCCTTAGTACGACCTCTGTCCCAGCCAAAGAGAGCGACCTCTGTCCCAACCATTATCATTCGAGACAGCCTAAGATCTAATTGATTACTTGATATGTGAGGGCCTCCAACTTCTTGAACATCTCACTTAGTCGATTGTTTATTTGGCCAAACATCATTGTGTGGAAATGTGTCTTCTTTCCTATGTTGGGTCACTTGCCCTGTAGGATGAATTGGTCCACGCATTGACCGAATAATCTGGCATAGATTTTCATTGATGACAGTGATTCCAATGAACACTGTCAATGCTTCGGCCAAGTTTATGAATATCCGCATCCCTTTCAATACCGTTAATAACGGTACCAGATCCTCAGTAGAACACGAAGAAACATCTGTTCATAAGGCTTTCATTTTGATGAAAAGCCATTGATAAACTGCGAGTCCCTTAATGAGCTTTATTCGTTAAGATATGCTGTGCATTTTCAACCAGTTAAGCTCCTGCCAAATTAAATTTTCAGTTTTCTCTTTATCAGATGGAATAAGTTTCATTTACAAGGCGAACCAATTCTTCATATGTTGTCGTTGATAGGATAGCTTATTCTTGAAGTTATAGCCGAAGGTAAGAGAGGACCGAGAAGTTGAACTTTTTCAATATTATCAGTAACAAAATATAGGCTAAATAGAAATTCCACTCTATCTAACCACTTTCCCACATCCCTTTTTTCAAAACGAGGAATATCCTGCACAGAGAGGACTTTCCTAGTTCTTCGATGTGGTTCGGGTGATGGGGTGCGAGAATGATCACTCTCAACCAATAGGTTATTAGAGCTGTGACCATCGTTTCCTATTTAATTTTCATTTTGTCCATTCTTTTCATATATCAACATCTACATGATGTATAGAAATTCCAGACGGTGGATTATATAAATTTTGAGCACCAGACCTGCTTTTACGAAATAGTCATTGTTGTAATTAACAAAAAATTTTTTTTTTTTCTTCAATAAACAAGCTTTTTATAACTTTCTCCTCACGTTATATTGACTTAAAAATCTTTATTTCACTGATTTTTTTCTGACTATTTAGTAAAAGCACTTGACTCACTTTAACTACACAATTACCCAAGTAGGCTAATTTGTAAAATATGTTAAAAAAAAAATTTTTAAAAACCATTTATGTTTTTACTAACTGTTGCCATAATAATAGTTGTAGCTTACTTATATAGGGCCCTAAGAGAGACCAGATAGATTCATAGGCTTAGCTCTTAAAACTAGGAATAGCCTTGGTTTTAACTTAAAACTTTTTTCTTTATTTTTATGTTTTTTACTTTTATATTTGTAGAAGATTTTTTTCTTGCTTTATTTATGAATGCACTAAAAACTATAGTCTTTTTATTTTTATTGTTGAATGCAATTATATTAAATAATAATAAGGGGAATCATGCATGACAATGATCTCCCTTATATATTGTATCAGTATCTTTTTTGGTTACTTTTTTAATTTAGTTTCCTTTCTAAATTTTCTTACTCTGTAGCATCATCAAAAAGATTATGGCATAGTACGAGAATATTTTAATATGATAGCACTTCTGGAACAACCAAAAATTAGCTGCACATTATTAATATTCTAAATCCTTACACTAGATAAACTTTTATATTCTGTAGCAAAAACATCACTTATTATTACTAAGTTCAAGAGGAAAGATTTCAATACAGTCATAGATTAAGTCATACTTGAAAAAAAATCAGTGCTTTGTATACACTGAGTTAAAAAAAAAATATCCTTATAGCACAATGTGTTGTTTTGTATGAATGACAAAAAGTGGTAGCTGATGGGGGAATATCTGCGAGACTTAGACATGGAAACAAGGTAGAGGTGTATGGATTCTCTTATCTGTCCTGTCCTGTCAGTAACTATCGCATACCTTTACGAGAAATTCAGATATATCCAGACTAGAAAATGGTTTTATTATAGTACTCTTGACATCGGATGAACAAGAAAGTTAATAAACAAATATTGAAATTTCCGTTAAAAACGTCACATTGGAAGGACACCAAAACCTGATTACCAAATTCCTTTTCTGGTTGTTTTGAAATTGCATGTTCGACAATTGAAAACACATTATTTTTCAAATGTTGAAAAATACCGTAAAAAAACTCAATTTTAGAAATTACCAAATAAATTTTCAAATCGTTGAAATTTAGTAAAATCGTACGTTTAGAGTTCTAAATTGTGAATGTGAAAATTTAGAATAAAGGAGGTAACTTAGAAGTTAAAATTTTTTTTTATAAAACAAGTGAAGCTACTTTTCGCTAATTTGGTGATATAGATAAAAACAAAATAGTTGAAATTTCATTAAAAACGTCATTTTAAGACACCTAAAACTATTAAAATTCGCTTTTCATGCTTTTTGAATTACATTTTCAATGAACGACTTATTTTTCAAATGGCTAAATCGCGTAAAAAGCTCCAATTTTAATGAAATACCAAGTAATTTCACAATGTTGAAATAGGAAGAATCGTACTTTTAAGAGTTCTACATTTGTTGAATCGTGAAAATTTAAGAAAAGCGCATTGTTAGAAAGTTAAAGTTTTATTAAACAAGTTTTTCACAACTAAGAATATATTTGTATAAGTGTAAACAAATATGTTGAAAATTTTCATTAAGAAACGTCAGTATTAAGGCACACCTAATAACTATTAACATAATTCGCTCATTGTGCGCTTTTGAAATATGCATTTCAATGAAACACATTCATTTTTTTAAATGCTAAAAATCGCCGTTAAAAACATCATTTAAGAATTTACCCCAATCTGATTTTCAAAGTGTATGAAATTTAGGCACCAATTCCGTACTTATGTAGTGAGTTGTAACAAATTTGTACAGAGGTGAAAATTTAAGAAAAAGCGTAATTTGGTATTTTAAAGATTTTTTATAATTAAAATAGGGGTTTTCCCTACTGAAGTGAATCATATATTTATATACAAAAACCAATATTTTGAAATTTCATAAAGCAAATTCTAAGACGCCTAAAACTATTACAAAATTCGCTTTTCTATGCTTTTTGAATTCGCATTTCAATGAAACACTTTATTTTTCAAATGCTAAATATCCCGTTAAAAACTCATTTAAGACATTATAAAATTAATTTCAAATGTTGAAATTTAGGAAAAATCGTATCTTTAATTTTGCGAGTTCTAAATTTGTAATGTGAAAATGTAAGATAAAGAGTAACTTAGAGTTAATATTTCTTTATTACCAATACCAGGTTTTCACACTCAATTGAAATGATTGTATAAGACTAGAAATCAAATATTGAACTTTCATAAAAAAAACTGTTTCAAGAAACATTTAAGAACCCCTAAAATTATTAAATTCGTCACGTTTTCTGCATTTCTACAGGTCTGCATTTCAAATGAATCACATTATTTTTCAAATGCTAAATAATTATACATTTAATAAATCAATTTTAAGAAGTACCTTTAAATAATTTCAAATGTTAAATTTTAGGAAAACGTTAACCTTTTAAGAGCCTATGTTTGGTGATTGTTGAAACATTTAAGACAAGCGTAATTTTAGAAGTTAAATTTTTAATTAAAGGAACAGGTACATTCTTCATTTCTTATCCCAACTGGAAATATAAAAACAAATTATTGAAATTTCATTAATAAACGTCATATTTAAGACACCTAAAACTATTACAGAATTGCTTTTCTGCTTTTTTGGAAAATTGCATTTCAATGCAACACATTATTTTTTCAAATGATAAAAATACCGTTAAAAACTCAATTTTAAGAATTATCAAATAATTTCAAATGTTGAAATTTAGGAAAAATCGTACTTTTAAGAGTTCTAAATTTGTAATGTGAAAATTTAAGGAAAAGAGTAAATTTAGAAGTTAAAATTTTTTATTAAAACAGGTTTTCACAACTAATGAAATATTTGGTATATAAAAACAAATATTGTAATTTTATTAAAAAACGTCAATTTAAGACACCTAAATAACAAATTCCATTTCTGCTTATTTGAAATTGCATTCAATGAAACATTTATTCTTTGTCAATGCTAAAAATCCCGTTAAAAACTCAATTTTAAGAATTACCAAATAATTTCAAATGTTGAAATTTTAGGAAAAACCTTACTTTTAAGAGTTCTATTTTTGTATATTGAAAATTTAAGAAAAAGCGTAATTTTATAGGTTAATATTTTTTATTAAAACAGCTTTTCACTACTAATGAAATATTTGGTAAATAAGAACAAATATTGAAATTTCATTAAAAAACGTCAATTTAAGACACTAAACACTTAAAATCGCTTTTCAGCTTTTTGAAATTGCATTTCAATGAAACACATTATTTTTTCAAATGCTAAAAATCCCGTAAAAAACTCAATTTTAAGAATTACCAAATAATTTCAATAATTACATAAGAGCGTAACTTTTCTAAGAGTTCTAAATTGTAATGTGATAAATTTAAGAAAAAGCGTATTTATAAGTTAAAATTTGTTTATTAAAACAGGTTCACTACTAATGAATATTTGGTAATATTAAAAACAATATGAAATTCATTAAAAATTACTGGAACTGCGAACGAAAACTATTAACAAATTTGCCTTTCTGCTTTTTGAAATTGCATTATTTAATGAAACCAGTTAATTTTCAAATGCTAAAATAATCCGTTAAAGAACTCATTTAGAATTAACAAATAAGGGATTGCAAATGTTGAAATTTAGGAAAATCGTACTTTTTAAGAGTTTTAAATTTGCAATGTGAAAAATTTAAGAAAAAGCGTAATTTTAGAATTCTAAATTTTTGTTTATTAAAATATATATATATTCACAACTAATAGAATATTTGGTATATATAATAACAAATATTTATGATTTCTTTAAAAGTCAATTTAAGACATCGAAAACTATTAATAAATTCCTTTTCTGCTTTTTGAAATGTTTTCATGAAACACATTATTTTTTAAATGCCTAAAAATACCGTTAAAAAAGCTCAATTTTAAGAGAATTACAAATATTCATTTAATGTTGAAATTTCTAGGAAAAATCGTACTATTTAGGAGTCCTATTTTTTTATTGGAAAATTTAAGAAAAGCGTAATTATATTAGAAAATAATTTTTTTATTAAAACAGTGTTTCACAACTAATGAAATTTTGGTATATAAAGACAAATAAATTGAAATTTCGTTAAAAACGTCATTTAAGACACCTTAAACTATTAATAAATTGTTTTTTCTGCTTTTTGAAAATTGCATTTCAATGAATACACATTAATTTTCAAATGCTGAAAATACCGTTAAAAACTCAATTTTAAGTTTAACCAAATAATGTCAAAGGTTGAAGATCAAGTAAAATAGTACTATAAATATTTCTAAATTTGTATGTGAAAATTTAAGAATAGCGTAATTAATTTACGAAAGTCGAAGATTTTTTTTATAAACACAGTGTTTTCACTACTAGAGGGAATATATGTTTGGTACATAAAACAAATATTGAAATTTCATTAAAAATATTTAAGACACCTAAAAATTATTACCCATATCATTCGCTTTCGTGCTGAAATTGCATTTTAATTGAACATGACATTAATTTTTTCGAAATTGCTAAAATACGTTTTACATACTCAAGATTAAGAATTGATAATATAATTTCAAATATGTTGAATATTTAAGGAAAATACTTACTTTTCAAGAGTCCTATTTTTTGCATTGTGAAAATAGATAGAAATATTATAATCTTATTAAGTTATATTTATTATTAAAGACAGGAAATTGAGGTAATATGCAGATGTTTTATATTCCAAAAGTAATTGGAAATACATTAAAAAACATCAATTTAAGACACTAAGAACTATTAATAAATTCACATTTCTACTTGTTTTTTTGAAAATTGCATTTCAATGAATATTAATTTTTCAAAGCTAAAATACGTTAAGAGAGCTGGGTCATTTTAAGAAT
This sequence comes from Trachelipus rathkii, assembly GCA_015478945.1. Taxonomy (NCBI): domain Eukaryota; kingdom Metazoa; phylum Arthropoda; class Malacostraca; order Isopoda; family Trachelipodidae; genus Trachelipus; species Trachelipus rathkii. The sequence goes on along the minus strand of JABUQX010021241.1, from coordinate 62,021 downwards.
TATCAATAATTATCAAGTTGAATTTAAGGAAAAAATCGTCTTTTAAGAGTTTAAATTAGTAATGAATCAGTAAAGAAAAGTCATTTTACTAGATAGACAAACCTGTTTTATTAAAACACGATTTTGTTTCTATTGAGTTGAATTAGTTTTGACCTCAAACAAATATTGATATTTCATTAAATACGTAAGTTTAAAGACACCATAAACTAATACCAAACAATTCGCTTTTCTCTGGCTGTTGAATTGCATTACAATGAACCATTAATTTTTCAAGATGCTAAAAGATACCTTTAAAAAGCTGCATTTTAGAATTATCAAAATAATGATTTCAAATGTGAAATTAGGAAAAATGTAACTTTTAGTAGTCCTAATGGTATGTAACGGAAAAGTTTAAAGGCAACAAGAGTAATTTTATAAGTTAATAAAATTTTTATTAAATCAGCTGTTTCACTACTATGAAATATTTGGTATCTAAAGAACAAATATATGGAAAATGTCACTAAAAAACGGTACGATTTAAACACTAAAACTATTCAACAAATTCGCTTTTCTGCTTTCTTTGAATTGCATTTTCATGAAACACATTATTTTTTTCAATGCTAAAAATCCCGTTTTAAAACCCAATTTTAAGAAATATCAAAAATTTCAAATGTTGAAATTAAGGAAAAATCGTACTTTTAAGCGTTTAAATTTGTAATGTGAAAACATTACAAAGCTGAATTTTAGAAGTTAAATTTTTTTAATGAAAACATGTTTTTTCTACTATGAAAATATTTTGTATATAAAACAAATATGAATTTCATTAAAAAACGTCAATTAAGACACTAAAATATTACTCAATTCGCTTTATTCTGCTTTGTATGAAATGCTATCAATGAAACACATTATTTTTTCAAATGCTGAAAATACCGTTAAAAACTCAATTTTAAGATTTACCAAATAATTTCAAATGTTGAAATTTAGGAAAAATCGTACTTTTAAGAGTTCTAAATTTGTATGTGAAAGAATTTAAGATAACGTAATTTTAGAAGTTAGATTTTTTATTAAACAGGTTTTGTTCTCGAACTAAAAATATTTGGGAAAATATATATAAAAATATTGAAATTCATTAAAAAACGTCAATTGAAGCACCTAAAACTATTTAAAAATTCGCTTTACTTTCTTGCTTTTTGAAATTGCATTTCAATGAAACACATTATTTTCAAATGCTTAAAAATCCGTTAAAAACCCATTTTAAGAAATACCAATAATTTTCAAATGTTGAAATAAGGAAAAATCGTACTTTTAAGTTTGAAATTTTTAATGTGAAATATTAGAAAAGCGTAATTTTAGAAGTAATTTTTTTTTATTAAAACAGGTTTTCACAACTAATGAAATATTTGGTATATAAAAACAAATATTGAAATTTCATTCAAAAACGTCAATTTAAGACACCTAAAACTATTAATAAATTCGCTTTTCTGCTTTTTGAAATTGCATTTCAATGAAACACATTATTTTTTCAAATGCTAAAAATACCGTTAAAAACTCAATTTTAAGATTCAAATAATTTCAAATTTGTAATGTAAAAAGGAAAACTTTTAAGAAATCTAATTTGTAATGTGAAAATTTAAGAAAAAGCGTAATTTTAGAAGTTAAAATTTTTTATTAAAACAGGTTTTCACGTCTAATGAAATATTTGGTATATAAAAACAAATATTGAAATTTCATTAAAAAACGTCAATTTAAGACACCTAAAACTATTTATAAATATTGTTCGGTTGTCCAAAGGTGATAAATTGCATTCAATGAAAAACAATCTATTTTTGTCAAATGCTAAAAATACCGTTAGAAATCAATTTAAGAAGTTCACTTGCATATAATCGTATTGGAAAAAAAAAAACTTGTTTAAAGAGCATCAACATCATAAGTTTAGGAAAGATAGACTTTTAGAAGAAAATTTTTTATTAAAACAGGTTTTAACAACTTATGAAAATAATTGGTATAGTAACGTGAACTTGACAAAACCGCATGTTACTTAATTCACATATAAGAATCCTGAAACTATTAAAAAATTGCTTTTGCAATTCATTTGAAATGTGCATTTCAATGAAACACATTATTTCTTTTTCAAAGTGCTAAAAATACAGTAAAACTCAATTTTCAAGCATTACCAAATAATTTCATGTTTAAATTTTAGAAAACGTGTACATTTAATAGTTCATTTTGTAGCTTGAAGTTTAGAAAAAACTAGCGTAATTTTTAGAAGTTAAATTTTTTGATGTAAATACAGGTTTTCTACTACTAATGAATATCTGGTTTACTAAAAAAAATTTAGAAATACAACGACTTTCAAACATCAACTTAACAGATATTTACTAAAACTATAACAAATTTTGACCGTCCGTAGAAGACTCGAATTGAAACACATTCGTTTTCAAAAGAAATTATCACTGCAAAACAATTTAAGAATACCAAAGTATTTCCAAATGTGAAATTTAGGAAAAATCGTACTTATTAAGAGTTCTAAATTTTTAATGTGAAATTTAAGAAAAAAGCGTATTTTAGAAGTTAAATTTTCTATCAAAATTGCTTTAGGCAGGTCAATTGAAATATTTGGTATACTGAAACAAATATTGAAATTTCATTTAAAAAACGTATCAATTTAAGACAACTAAAAATATTAATAAATTCAACTTTCTTGCTTTTGTAAATGACATTTCATGAAACACATATATTATTCAAATGCTAAAATCGTTAAAAACTCATTAAAGCTTACCAACAATAAATTTCAAAGTTGAAAATTTAGGAAAAATCGAACTTTTAAGAGTTATATAATTTTGTAAGGTGATAAATTTTAAGATAAAAGGTTATTAAAAGTAAATTTTTATTAAAACAGAGGTTTTCACAACTATGTGTATGGGTTTGGTATAGTAAGAAAAATATTGAAATTTCATTAAAAAAACGTAAATTTAAAACACTACTATCAAAAATCGCTTTCTGCTTTTTGAAATTGCATTCAATGAAACAATTATTTTTTCAAATGCGTTAAAATTACGTTAAAATCAATTTTAAGAATTTATAAGATAATTTTCAAGAATGTTTAAGGAAAAAATGTCACTTGTAATGAGTTTAAAATTTGTAATGTAAAAAATTAAGATCAATTGCTAATATTTATATGTTAAATTTATATATTATTATAGGTTGTAACAATTAATAAATTTATTTGGATATAATAAAAGAAAATAATTGAAAATTTCATTAAAAAACGCAATTTAAGACAAAAAAAGTAAAATTATTAAGAAATCGCTTTTCTGCATTTTGAAATTGCATTTCAATGAAACATGTAATTTTCGAATGTAAATATACAGTATTCCAGAATGTAAAGTCGGGTAGGTAAATATATCAAATGTTTAATATTTTAGGAAATTGCCGCCTCTCGATGTACAATTTTGTATTGTGAAATAATTAAGAAAAGACGTAATTTTTAAGATTAAATTATTTTATTAACCAAGTTTTCACTACTAATGAAATCTTTGGTATCATAAACAAATATTTACTAATATTTGATTAACGGTTAATCAAAAGTACATCTACTAAAAACTTTACCGATTGCTTTTCTGCTTTGTATGAAATTGCATTTCCAATCGAACAGCATTATTGTTTCAAAATGATTAAAATACGTTAAAAAAGCTCAATATTTAGAATTATCAATAATTTATTAAATGTTGAAATTAGGAAAATTGTACTTTTAAGAGTTCGAATTTGGGTAAGTGATAAATTTAAGGAAAGAGTAATTTATAGAAGTGTAAATTTTATTCTTAAACAGGTTTTCCTACAACTAATGAAATGGTGTTGTTATACGGCTAAAATGCAAATATTGTTGAAATTTGCTATTAAAAACGTAATTGTAAGACACGTAAACATGGCGAATTCAATTCTCTGGGCTTTGAAGAGGGGATTGCATTCAATGAAAAACATTAATTTTTTCAAATGCTGAAAATCCCGTCAAATATTCAATTTTAAGAATTACCTAAATAATTTAAATGTTGAATTTTAGGAAAACCTTACTTTTAAGAGTTTATTTTTGTTATTTGAAAATTAAAAATAAGCGTAATTATTAAGCAGAGTTAATATTTTTTTATTAAAACAGCTTTTTCACTACTAAAGAAAGAAGTATTTGGTATATAAGAACAAATTTTGAAATTTCCATTAAAAAGAGTCAATTTAAGACACCTAAAAATATTACTAAAATTCGCTTTTCAGCTTTTTTAAATTGCAATTTAATGAAACACAATTATGTTTTTCCAAAATGCTAAAAATCCCGTCAAAAAATCAATTTAAGAATTAACCAAATAAGTTTCAAATAATTTAGTAAAATGTACTTTCTAAGGAGTTTAAATTTGTAATGTGAAAATATTTTTAAGAAAGCGTAATTTTAGAAGTTAAAATTCTTTACTAAAACAGGTTTTCAATATATTAAATGAGAAATATTTGTCATATAAAAACAAATAATTGAAATTTCACTTAAAGAGACGTTAATTTTAAGAGACCTAAAACTATTAACAAATTCGGTTTTTCTGCTTTTTGAATTGCATTTCAATGAACACATCTAATTTTTCAAATGTAAAAAATACGTTAAAAACTCAATTTAAGATCCAAATAATTTACAATGTTGAAATTTAGGAAAAATCGTACTTCTAAGAGTTTTAAATTTGCAATGTGGAAAATTTAGAGAAAAAAGCGTAAGTTGTGTAATAGGAATTTAATTGTTTGTTATTAAAGGTATTTTCACAACTAATGCAAATATCTTTGTAATAAAAACAAATAATTGAAATGTTCATTAAAAAACTTCACTTAGACATAAAACTATTACAAAATTTCGTTTTCTGCTTGTTGAATTGCATTTCAATGAAACAATTATTTTTTTTCAAATGCTAAAATACCGTTAAAAACTCGAATTTTTTGAGATTAACCAAATATTTCAATGTTTAAATTTTAGGACAAAATCGTACACATGAAGATTAATTATTATTTTTTTTGAAGTATGATGAAGGTAATTAGGAATTTTAGAAATAAATTTTTTCATTTGGTAAAGGTTTTCTTGTCATAAATGTGTATTGTTCTAAAGAAAACAAAATTGAAATTTTTTAAAAAACGTCAATTTACGACACTTAAAACTATTACGAAATGCTTTTCTGCTTTTGAAATTGCTTTTCAATGAAGCACATTATTTTAAATGCTAAAAATACAGTTAAAAACTCAATTTTAAGATTTACCAAATAATTTCAAATGTTGAAATTTAGGAAAAATCGTACTTTTAAAGAGTTCTAAATTTGTAATGGTAAAATTTAGCAAAATCTTAATTTTGAAGTTAAAATTTTTTTTTATTCAAACATGATTATAACAGATATGAAATAATTTGGGTACATGGACTCAAAATATGAAATTTATTAAAAAATGATATATAAAACACACTAAAAACATTGACAACTCGATTTTTCTGCTTTTTGAATTGCATTTATGAAACAGATTATTTTTTCAAATGCTAAAAAATACCAGTTAAAATCATTTTAAGAATAAAATATGATTCAAATGTGAAATTTAAGGAAAAACTGACTGTTTATTAACAAGTAATATTTTTGAATCGTTAAATTAAGAAAAAAAGCGTAATTTTATAAGTTAATATTAATTATTAAATAAAGTTTCACTACTAATGAATAATTTGGTATATATAAAAACGGCTTGATGAAAATATAACGTAATTTAAAGACTACCTAAGACCTATTAACAAAATTCGCTTTTTTGCTTTTTTAATTGCATTTCTATGAAACACATTAATTTTTTCAAAATGCTAAAAATACCGTTAAAAAAATTTTAAATATGAAATAATATTCAAATGTTGAATTAGGAAAATCGTACTTTATAAGATTCAAATTTGTAATGTGGAAAATTTAAAAAAAAAAGTAAATTTTAGAAGTTTAAATTTCTTATTAAAACGATGTTCGTGAAGTATATTGAAATATTTGGTATATTAAAAACAAATATTAGAAATTTCATTAACGACGTCAATTAAGACACCTAAAACTATAACCAAATTCGCTTTTCTGCTTTTCTGAAATTGCATTTTCAATGAAAACACATTATGTTTTCTAAATGCTAAAAATTCCGTTAAAAGCTCTTTTAAGGAATACTAAATAATTTCAAATGTTAAATTTGGAAAAATCGGTACTTTTAAGAGTTCTAAATTTGTATTGTGAAAAATCAAGAGCAAAAATTTGTTCTGTAGCTCAAATTTTGCTTATTAAAATGAATTTATTCTTCTAAGATATTTTGGTTTTATAGTACAAACTAATATTAATAATTGATTCATTAACAAGACGTAATTAAGAAACTAAACTATTACCCGAAATCTGGCTTTTCTGGTTTTTGAATTGTCGCAATGTCAATGAAACAGATTAATCTTTTCCAAATGCTAAAATCCGTTAAGAGCAATTTTATGAATCTTAAAAGAATTTCAATATGTATGAAAGTGAGAGAAATATAAGTTTTTTTAGAGTTCTAAATTTGTAATGTGGAAAATTTTAGAAAAAGCGTAATTTTAGAAGTTAAAATTTTCTTATTAAAACAGGGTTTTCAAATAATAATGCTTATTTGGTATACTAATAAAAGTATCGAATTTGATTAAAAATTGTTAATTTAAGAAATCAAGAGCAGTTAACAATTCACGCTTATTCTTGTTTTTGAATAAATTGACATCAAAATGTGTACTTTATTACATGCTTAAATGTAATACTTTGAAAAACCCATTTTCAAAAATGTTAACGGTGAGACATGTATAAAAACAATTGAAAAAGTTATTCATCAAGTTAGACATTAAAGTCAAACATAATGAAATGCGCAAGTTAAGAAGTTAAAATTTTATTTCTTAAAACAGGTTTTCACAACTAATGAAATATTTGATAATATGAAACAAATATTGAAATTTATTAAAAACGTCAATTTAGACACTAAAACTATAAAAATTCGCTTTTTCTGCTTTAGAAATGCATTTCATGAAAACAGTTATTTTCAAATGCTAAATACCGTAAAAACTCAATTTTTAAGAATTACCAAATAATTTTCAAATGTATGGAATTAGAGCAGAAAAGATCGGTACTTTTAAGAGAGTTCATAAATTGGTAATGTAGAAATTTAAAAGACAAGGTAATTATAGAGAGGTTGAATAATTTTTTGTTAAAATAGGTTTCACATACGCTAATGAATATTTTGGTGATATAAACTAATATTGAATTTATTATAAAACGTCGAATATTAACACACCTAAAAACTATCTAACAAATTCGCTTTTCTGCTTTTGAATTGGCAATTCATGAAATTATATTGTTTTTCAATGCTTAAAATATGACGTAACACTCAATTTTTAAGAGATTACCAAATAATTTCAAATGATTTTAAATTTTAGGAAAAGTGGTACATTTAAGAGTCTATTTTTTATGTCGAATTTAAGGAAAGCGTAATTTTAGAAAAATTTTTTTATTAAACAGGTTTTCCCAACTGAAATCTTTGGTATATAAAAACAAGATAATTGTTTTATTTCATTAAAGAAACGTCAATTTAAGACACTAAAACTTATTAACAAATCGCTTTTCTGCTTTTTTGAATTGCTTTCAATGAAACACATTATTTCTTCAAATGCTAAAAATACCTTTAAAACAAGATTTAAGATTATAAATTAATTGTCTAAGATGTTGAATTAGGAAAAATCGTACCGTTAAGAGTTCTAAATTTGTAATAGTAAAAATCTAGAAAAAGCGTAATTTTAAGAATTAAGATTTTTTTTTTAATTAAAACAGTTTTTCACCAACTTATGAAATATTTGGTACATAAAACAGAATATTAATAGTGACATTAAAAAATGTCAATTTAAAAACCTAAAACTATAACAAATTCGCTTTTTCTGCTTTTGAAATTGCATTTTATGAAACACATTATTTTTTCAAATGCTGAAAATACGTTAAAAACTCAATTTTAAGAATTAACAAATAATTTCAAAATGTTGAATTTAAGGGAAACGTACTTTTAAGAGTCTATTTTGTATTGTGAAAATGAGAAGAAAAAGCGTATTTTATAAGTTAATATTTATTATTACATAGTCGTCAAACTTCCGTATATGGAAAAGATTAAGAGAAACAAGTAATTGAATTTCGTTAAAACGTCAATTTAAGACACTAAACTATTTAACAAAAATTCGCTTTTTCTTGCTTTGTTGCAATTGCAGTTATTAATGAACACATTATCTTTTTCAAATGCTATAAATAACCGTTATAAATTCAATGTTGTAAAATTACCAAATAATTTTCAAATGTTGAAATTTAGGAAAAGACGTATTATTTAAAGATTCTAAATTGGTATATGTGAAAATTTAAGAAAATGCGTAATTTTGAGAATGTTAAAATTTGTTTTAACATTAAAAGAAATTTTCACAACTAATAAGATATTTGGTATATAAAAACATATTAGAAATAGACCCTTAAAAACTCAATGTTAAGACTTACTAAAACTATTAAAAATTCGCTTTTTCTTGCTTTTTGAAAAATTGCATTTCATGGAAACACATTATTTTTTCAACATGCTAAAATCCCGTTAAAAAACTCAATTTTAAGAAAATACCAAATAATTTCAAATGTTGAGCTTATGGAAAAAATCGTAACTTTTAAGAGTTTAAATTATGTAATGTGAAAGATTTAGCAAAAAGAAAGATAATATGTAGAAGTTAAATATTTTTATTAAGTACGATTGTTTCACTACTATAAATTATATATAATAAAAAGAAAATAATTTCATTAAAAACGTCATTTTAAGACAACTAACTATTACCAAATTCGCTTTTCTGCTTTTTGAAATTGCATTTCATGAAACACATTATTTTTTTAAAAGCTAAAAATCCGTTAAAAACTCAATTTTAAGAAATACCGAATAATTTTAAGGCAATATTAGGAATATTAGTACTACAATGTTCTTAGTTGGTAATGTGAAATTTAAGAAAAAGTAATTTTAAAGTTAAATTTTTTTATTAAAGCAGGTTTCACTACTAATGAATATTTGGGATATAAAATAAATATTAGAATTTCATTAAAAAACGTCAATTGAATGACACATCATTAACAAATTCGCTGTTTTTCTGTTTTTGAAATATGCATTTCAATGAACACATTATTTTTTTCAAATGCTAAAAATCTCGTAAAAAACTCAGAATTACCAAATATTTCAAATGTTGAATCCAAGTTAAAATAGTAATTCGTTAAAGTTAATTTTTAAGTGAAAATTTAATTGATATAAATTAATTTTAGATTATTATTTTAAATAAAGGTTTTCACAACTATATGAAATATTGGTATATGAAAACAAATATAGAAATTGTTCATTAAAAAACGTCAATTTAAGACAAGTAGGACCTAAATATTCAACCAAATTGTCTTTTCTGCTTTAGTAATTTGAATTTTTCAAATGAAGAACAATTATTTTTTCAAAGCTATCGTTAAAACAGTCAATTTAAGAATTACTAAACATTTTCATAAAGTTAAATTTAAGCAAAATCGAACTTTAACACTTCGTTATAATTTGTTTTATGATTCTTTAAGATAGAGCGTATTTTACAGTTAAAATGATTTATTAAAACAGGTTTTCACAACTAATGAAATATTTGGTATATAAAAACAAATATTGAAATTTCATTAAAAAACGTCAATTTAAGAATTGCTAAAACTATTAACAAATTTCGCTTTTCTGTTTTGAAATTGCATTTCATGAAAACTTATTTTTTCAAGGCTTAAAAATTTCTCTATAAAAAGTAATAAATCCATTTTAAGAAATTATCAAAAAAAATCAGCGCCTAGATATTTTCATAAATGTATTTTAAGAGTTCTAAATTTGTAATGTGAAAATTTAAGAAAAAGAGTAACTTTAGAAGTTAAAATTTTTTATTAAAACAGGTTTTCGCAACTAATGAAATTGAAAATTAAAACAATATTGATATTATATTAAAAAAGACGTCAATTTAAGACACCTAAAACTGATTATAAATTCGCTATATTTCGTGCATTTGAAATTGATTTCAATGAAACACATTATTTTTTTAATGCGAGAAAAAGCAGTAAAACCAATTTATCAACTTCACATATTTCAAATGTTTAAATTTTAGGAAAAACGTACTTAAGTTCTATTTTTGTATTGTGAAAATTTAAGAGAAAAATTTAAATTTTAGAAGTTAAAGTTTTTTTATTAAAACGGTTTTCACAACTAATGAATATTTGGTATAGTAAAACAAATATTGAAATTATACGTTAAACAAACGATCCAATTTAAGACCCTAAAACATTAACAAATATCACTTTTCTGCTTTTTGAATTGCATTTCAATGAACAACATTATTTTTTCAATTACTTAGATCCCCGTTATAAAACCAAATTTTAGAAATACCAAATAATTTAAATGTTGAAATTAGGAAAAATCGTACTTTTAAGAGTTACAAATTTGTAAACGTGAAAATCTAAAGAAAAAGCGTAATTTTAGAAGTTAAAATTTTTTTATTAAACGAGGTTTCACAAGTAGAAATTTCTGTAATAATGAAAACGAATATGAAGATTTATTAAAAACGTCAATTTAAGACACCTAAAACTTATAACAACTCGTTTATTCTGCTTTTGAAATGCATTTCAAATGAACCTTATTTTTTTCATAATGCTATAAATCCGTTAAAAACTAATTTAGAATTACGAAAAAATTTCAAATGTGAAAGTTAGAGTAAAGATCGTACTTTAAAAGTCAAATTGTTATTGAGAAATATTAAGAAAAGCGTACTTTTGGGGTTAATTTTTTTCCGAAAACATACATAGTAATAGAATTTATGGGTATAACTAAAATAAACAAATGATTAAGAATATGTTCATAAAAACGTTCAATTTTAAGACACGTAAAGATAAGAATTGCGTTTTTCTGCTTTTGAAATTGCTATTGCAATGAAACACATTATTTTTTTCAAAGCTAAATAAATCGCGTTAAAAACTCAATTTTAAAATTAAATAATTCTCAAAGTTGGAAATTAGGAAGTCGACTTTTAGAGTTCTAAATTCGTAATATTTGGTAAATTTAAGAAAAAGCGTTTTTTAAAAGTAAATTTTTTTATTAAAACAGGTTTTCACAACTAATGAAATATTTGGTATATAAAAACAAATTTTGAAATTTCATTAAAAACCGTCAATTTAAAACACCTGAAACTATTAAGAAATTCGCTTTTCTGCTTTTTGAAATTGCATTTCAATGAACCAGCATTAATGTTTCAAATGCCAAATCCCGTTAAAACCAATTTTAAATACCAAATAATTTCAAATGTTGAAATTTAGGAAAAATCGTACTTTTAAGAGTTCTAAATTTGTAATGTGAAAATTTAAGAAAAAGCGTAATTTTAGAAGTTAAATTTTTTTATTAAAACAGGTTTTCAAAACTAATGAAATATTTGGTATATAAAAACAAATATTGAAATTTCATTAAAAAACGTCAATTTAAGACACCTAAAACTATTAATAAATTCACATTTCTGCTTTTTGAAATTGCAATTTCAATGCAACACATTATTTTTTCAAATGCTAAAAATACTGGTTAAAAACTCCAATTTTTAAACTATAAATATTGAGATTGTTGAAATTTAGGAAAAATCGTACTTTTAAGAGTTCTAAATTTGTAATGTGAAAATTTAAGAAAAAGAGTAACTTTAGAAGTTAAAATTTTTTATTAAAACAGGTTTTCACAACTAATGAAATATTTGGTATATATAAACAAATATTGAAATTTCATTAAAAAACGTAAATTTAAGACACCTAAAACTATTTATAAATTTCGCTTTTCTGCTTTTTGAAATTGCATTTCAATGAAACACATTATTTTTTCAAATGCTGAAAATACCGTTAAAAACTCAATTTTAAGAATTACCAAATAATTTCAAATGTTGAAATTTAGGAAAAATCGTACTTTTAAGAGTTCTAAATTTGTAATGTGAAAATTTAAGAAAAAGCGTAATTTTAGAAGTTAAATTTTTTATTAAAACAGGTTTTCATACTAATCGAAATATTTTTATATAAAAACAATTATTAGATAACTTTTAATAAAAAACGTCAATTTAAGACACCTAAAACTATTACCAAATTTGCTTTTCATCTTTTTGAAATTGCATTTCAATGCAACACATTATTTTTTCAAATGATAAAAATACCGTTAAAAACTCAATTTTAAGAATTACCAAATAATTTCAAATGTTGAAATTTAGGAAAAATCGTACTTTTAAGAGTTCTAATTTGTAATGTGAAAATTTAAGAAAAAGCGTAAATTTAGAAGTTAAAATTTTTTATTAAAACAGGTTTTCACAACTAATGAAATATTTGGTATATAAAAACAAATATTGTAATTTTATTAAAAAACGTCAATTTAAGACACCTAAAACTATTAACAAATTCCATTTTCTGCTTTTTGAAATTGCATTTCAATGAAAAACATTATTTTTTCAAAAGCTAAAAATCCCGTTAAAAACTCAATTTTAAGAATTACCAAATAATTTCAAATGTTGAAATTTTAGGAAAACCTTGCTTTTAAACAGGTAATAAATAATATAGTGAAAAATGAAGAAAAAAAAGTAAAATTTTATAGGTTAATATTTTTTTATAAAACAGTTTTTTACTACTAATGAAATATTTGTATATAAAAAAATATTGAAATTTCATAAAAACGTCAATTTAAGACACTAAAACTATTAAACCAAAATTATTTTCTGCTTTTTGAAATTGCATTTCAATGAAACACATTATTTTTTCAAATGCTAAAAATCCCGTAAAAAACTCAATTTTAAGAATTACCAAATAATTTCAAATAATTTAGTAAAAATCGTACTTTCTAAGAGTTCTAAATTTGTAATGTGAAAATTTAAGAAAAAGCGTAATTTTAGAAGTTAAAATTTTTTTATTAAAACGTTTTCCAACTAATAGAAATATTTGGTATATAAAAACCAAATATTGAAATTTCATTAAAAGAAAACAGAACAAAGTTCAGACTCCTAAACTATTAACAAAACTTTTTACTGGCTTTCTTGAAATTCACAAGCAATGCATCCATTTAATTTTTCAAATGCCTAAAAGCAGCGTAAAATTACACTTTCAATACCATATGAATACTTTCAAAATCTTGAAATTAGTAAAAATAGTAAATTGAAGAGATTAAATTTGCAAATGTGGAAGTATGCAAGGCCTTACATAAAGAAAAACCCTTTGTTATTGCAGGTGTGAAAAGCGAATGAAACATATTTGGTATATAAAAAACAAGTATTGAAATTCATTAACAAACTTCATTTTAAGAAACACCTAAAACCTATGACCAAATTCCGCTTTCTGCTTTTTGAAATTGCATTCCAATGAAACACATTATTCGTTACTTTGTGTTACAGTTTAAAAACTTCAATTCAATTACCAAATATTTCAAATGTTTAAATTTAGGAAAATCGTACATTAAGAGTCCTATTTTTTTATTGTGAAAATTTAAGAAAGGTAATTTAGAAAATAAATTTTTTATTAAAACAGGTTTTCACTACTATAGAAATATTTGGTATAGTATTCAGAAATATTGAAATTTCTTAAAACGTCAATTTAAGACACGAAAACTACACAAATGTCGCTTTCGCTTTTTGAAATGGCATTTCTGATAACCATTAATTTTCAAATGCTAAAAACACACCTGTTAAAAACTCAATTTTTAAGAATTATCAAATAATTTCAAATGTTGAAATTTGGAAACAATACGTACTTTTAGAGTTCTTATAATTTGGTAATGGAAAATTTAAGCACCGTCATTCTTAGAGTTTAATATTTTTTCTTTTTTAAACAGGTTTTCACTACTAATGAATATTTGGTCAGAAAAACCATATTGAAATGTTCATTTAAAAGAATGTCTATTGTATCAGACAGCCTAAACTATTACAATATCCGCTTTCTGCTTTTTTAAATTGCATTTTAATGAAACAGATTATTTTTTCAAATGCTAAAATACCGGTTAAAAACTCAATTTTAAGATTACCAAATAATTTCAAATAGAAATTTAAGAGAAAATGTACTTTTAAGAGTCCTATTTTTCTATTGTGAAATTAAGAAAAAGCGTAATTTAATAAGTAATAATTTATTATTAAACAGGTTTTCCTACTATAGAAATATTTGGTATATAAAATAAATTTTGAAATTTCGTTAAAAAACGTCAATTAGACACACTAAAAACTAACAAATTGCTTTGCTTGTTTGAAATGCAGATTTCTTGAAACATTAATCTTTAAAAATGCTAATAATACCCGTTAATAACTCAATTTTAAGAATTATCAAATAATGTTCAAATGTTGAAATTTAGGAAGATCGTACTTTTAAGAGTCTAAATTTGTAATGTAAAATTTAAGAAAAAGCGTAATTTTAGAAGTTAAAATTTTTTTATTAAAACAGATTTTCTACTACTAATTGAATATTGTATCTAACAAATATTGAAACTCATAAAAACGTCATTTAGACAGTAAAACATTAACAAATTCGCTTTGCTTTTTGAAATTGCATGTTAATGAAAACATTATTTTTTTCAATGCCCTAAAATAAATTTAAAAAACTTCAATTTTAAGAATTAATCAAATCATTTCAAATGTTAAAATTTAGGAAAATTACTTTTTAAAAGTTCTAAATTTGTAGGCTCAAATTTTAAGCATAAAATATGTTTTAAAAGTTTCAACAAAAATATTGCAAAACGAGCTTTTCATGCAACTAATGATAATGGTAAGGTAATCAAAACAATATTTGAAATTTCCATTAAAAAACGTCTTAAAGACACTGACTAACTATTAACAATGTCGCTTTTCTGCATTTTTGAAATTGCATTTCAATGAAACACATTATTTTTTCAAATGCTGAAAATACCGTTAAAAACTCAATTTTAAGATTTACCAAATAATTTCAAATGTTGAAATTTCGGAAAATCGTACTTTAAGAGTTAAATTTGTAATGTGAAAAATTTAAGCAAAAGCGTAATTTGTAGAAAGTTAAATTTTTTATTAAACCAGGTTTTTCACTACTAATGAAATAATTTTGTATAAAATAAAAAACAAATATTGAAATTTCATTATAAAGCCATTTTAAAACATCAAAAACATTAACAAATTCGCTTTTCTGGTTTTGAAATTGCATTTCAATGAAATACCAAATAATTTTCAAATGTTGAAAATTTCCCGTTAAAAACTCAATTTTAAGAATACGCAATAATTTCAAATGTGTGAAATTTAAAGGAATATCGTACTTTTAAGAGTTCTAAATTTGTAATGTGAAAATTTAAGAAAAAGCGTAATTTTAGAAGTTAAAATTTTTTATTAAAACAGGTTTTCACAACTAATGAAATATTTGGTATATAAAAACAAATATTGAAATTTCATTAAAAAACGTCAATTGAAGACACCTAAAACTATTAATAAATTCACTTTTCTGCTTTTTGAAATTGCATTTCAATGAAACACATTATTTTTTCAAATGCTGAAAATCCCGTTAAAAACTCAATTTTAAGAATTAACAAATAATTTCAAATGTTGAAATTAAGGAAAAATCGTACTTTTAAGAGTTCTAAATTTTTAATGTGAAAATTTAAGAAAAAGCATAATTTTAATAGTTCGAATTTTTTCATTAAAGACAGGTGTTTCACAACTAATGAAATATTATGGTATATGAAAACAAATATGAAATTCATTAAAAAAAGATCAATTTAGAACACCTAAAACTATTAACAATTCGCTTTTCTGCTTTTAGAAATTTGTTATTAGCATTTAACAGAGCATGTAGTCTGGACTTCTCAATCGTTGAACTGTTTCAATTTTTAAGATTTACAAAATAATTTCAAATGTTGAAATTTAGGAAAAATCGTACTTTTAAGAGTTCTAAATTTGTAATGTGAAAATTTAAGAAAAAGCGTAATTTTAGAAGTTAAATTTTTTTATTAAAACAGGTTTTCACAACTAATGAAATATTTGGTATTATTTGGTTAATGTTAAAATATTGTATTAAAAACGTCAATTATTAAAGACACCTAAAACTATAACAAATTCGCTTTTCTGTTGAAATTGCATTTCATGAAACACATTATTTTTTCAAAAGCTAAAAATAACGTTAAAAACAATTTTAAGAATTATCAAATAATTTCAAATGTTGAAATTTAGGAAAAATCGTACTTTTAAGAGTTCTAAATTTGTAATGGGAAAATTTAAGAAAAAGCGTAATTTTAGAAGTTAAAATTTTTTATTAAATTAGGTTTTCACAACTAATGAAATATTTGGTATATAAAAACAAATATTGAAATTTCATTAAAAAACGTCAATTTAAGACACCTAAAACTATTAAAAATTCACTTTTCTGCTTTTTGAAATTGCATTTCAATGAAACACATTATTTTTTCAAATGCTGAAAATACCGTTAAAAACTCAATTTTAAGATTTACCAAATAATTTCAAATGTTGAAATTTAGGAAAAATCGTACTTTAAAAAGTCCTATTTTGTATTGTGAAAATTTAAGAAAAAGCGTAATTTTAGAAGTTAAAATTTTTTTTTTTAAAACAGGTTTTCACTACTAATGAAATATTTGGTATATAAAAACAAATATTGAAATTTTCGTTATATTGATTTAAGACACCTAAAACATTAACAAATTCACTTTTCTGGTTTTTGAAATTGCGATTTCAATGAAAGCACATTATTTTTTCAAAATGTACCATGAGTGACTTTGTAACCTCAAATTTTAAGAAATCCAAATACATTTAAATGTTGAAATTTTGGGAAAATCGTACTTAAGAGGTCTAAATTTTTAATGTGAAAATTTAAGAAAAGCTAATTTTAGAATTAATTTTTTTATTAAACAGTTTCCACAAGTAACATGAAATATTGTATCTACCAAAACAAATATTTGGAAATTTTTTAAAATAACGTCAATGTAAAACACCTAAAACTATTAACAATTTTTCTGCTTTTTGAATTTGCTATTCTGAAACACATTACTTTTTTTCAATATCTAAAAATTTGGTTCTTGAGAAGACAATTATACAAAAATTTTTAAATGTTTTGAAATTTAGGAAAAATCGTACTTTTAAGAGTTCTAAATTTGTAATGTGAAAATTTAAGAAAAGCGTAATTTTGGAAGTTAAATTTTTTATTAAAACAGTTTTTCACTACTAATGAAATGTTTGGTATATATATAAAAAACAAATATTGAAATTTCATTAAAAACGTCATATTTAAGACACTAAAACTATTAATAATCGGTTTTTGATTTTTTTTTTTTGATAATTGCATTTTCTCAATGAAACATTATTTTTTTCAAATGCATAAATCCCCGTTAAAAGACTACATTTTAAGCAATTACAAAGTAATTTTCAAATGTTGAAATTTAGGAAAAATCGTACTTTAAGAGTTCTAAATTTGTAATGTGTGAAAATTTAAGAAAAGCGTAATTTTAGAAGTTAAATCTTTTTATTAAAATATGGGTTTCACTACTAATTGAAAGTATTTGGTTATAAAAACAATATTGGAAATTTCATTAAAAGCAGTGCATTTAAGACCCTAAAACTATTACCAAAAAATTGCTTTTCTGCTTTTTGAATATTCATTTCAATGAAACAATTATTCTTTTAATGCTAAAAATACGTTAAAAACTCAATTTTTAGAATTTAATAGGAATAATTTCAAATTGTTGAAATTTAGTAAAAATCGTGCTTTTAAGAGTTCCTAAGTTTGTATGTGAAAATTTAGAAAAAAGTAGATAACTGTAGAGTTAAGATTTTTTATAAAACAGGTTTTCACAAGCTTGGTATATAATATATTAAACAAATATTCTGAAATTTCATTAAAAAAAACGCCTCAATTTAAAGACACCTAAAACAATTAACAATTCTCTTTTCTGTTTTTGAAATTGCATTTCAATGAAACACATTTATTTTTTCAAATGCTAAAAATAACGTTTAAAAACTCAATTTAAGAATTACAAAATAATTGTATAATTTCAAATGGGAAAAATCGTACTTTAACGAGTTCCCAATTTTATATTTGTGAAAAGTTATAATAAAAGACATTTGATCTGAAATTTTCTTATTAAAACAGTTTTACTACTAATGAATATTTTTTATATAACCGAATATTGAAATTTCATTAAAAACGTCAATTAAGAACAATAAAACTATTCAATCAAAGTTCGCTTTTCTGTTTTGAGCATGCATTTCAATGAAAACACTTTAATTTTTCAGATGCTAAAAATACCGTTAAAAAGTCTAATTTTAAGAATTACAAATAATATGAAGTGCATATATTTACACTAGCTCAAAATGGTATGGAAGGTTTCTGAAAAGTTTAAAAAAGGGGTCATTTCAGATTTATATATTAGATAAACGGCGTTTCCACTACTAATTGAATATTTGGTATATAAAAACCAAATATTGAAATTTCAATTAAAAGACGTCATATTTTAAGACACCTAAAACTATTACAAAATTCGCTTTTCTGCTTGAAATGCAGAAACAATTTGAAAACTTATTTTTTTATATGCACTAAAGAATCCGTTAAAAACTTCACGTATTTTAAGAATTATCAAAATCTCAGAATGTTGAAATTTAGGAAAATGGTACTTTTATGAGAGATATGATTTTGTTAATGAAAATTAAAGAAAGAGTAACATGTAGAAGTTAAAAATTTTTTATTAAACGGTTTTCACACTAATGAAATATATGGTATATTAAAACAAATTTGAGTATTTCTTAAAAAGGTACTTTAAGACACCTAAACTTGAAAATATCGCTGTTGCTGCTTTTTGAAAATTAGCATTTCAATGAAACACACTCTTTTTTCAATGCTGAAAATACGTTAAAACTCAATTTTAAGGATTACAATAATTTAATGTTTAAATTTAGGAAAAACCGTACTTATGCTGCTATTTTTGTATTTGAAAATTAAGAAAAGCGTAATTTTAGAAGTTAAATTTTTTTATTAAAACAGGTTTTCACAACTAATGAAATATTGTTATATAAAACAAATATTGAAATTTCGTCATCAAAAACGTCAATTTAAGATCACCTAAAAACTATTAACAAATTCGCTTTTCTGTTTTTTGAAATTGCATTTCAATCAAAACATTATTTTTTCAAATGCTAAAAGTACAGTTAAAAACTCATTTTTAAGAATTATCAAATAATTTTCAAATGTGTGAAATTAGTAGAAAAATCGTCTTAAGAGTTCTAGAATTTGGTTAATCGCGAAAAGGTTTAAGAAAAAGCGCAATCTTAGGAAAGTTTAAAATTTTTTTATTAAAACACTTTTATTTCACTACTAATGGAAATATTTGGTATATGAAAACAAATATTAGAAATTATTAAAAAAACGTCAATTAAGACACTTAAGAACATTAACTGAATTCGCGATGTTCCTGCTTTTGTGAAATTGCGATTTCATGAAACTACTTATTTTTTGAATGCTAAAAGTGACACGTAAAGTCAATTTTAAGAATTACCAAACGAATTTCAATGTTGAATTTAGTATGACGTACTTTTAAAAGGATCTAAGATTTTGATAGATGTGCAAATTTAAGAAGAAAAAGCTAGTGAATTTAGAAGTTAAATTTTTTTGTATTAATAAAACAGGTTTTCACTACTTGAGAAATTATTGTATATCTAAAAGAGCGAAGATATTTGGGTTGTGATATTGCATTAGAAAACTGTATGGTAAGACTTATCGACTGAACTATTAATAACATCGTTCTGCTTGTGTCTGCTATTGGTTGGAATTAGCATCTCATGCAGCCTCACTTGTTCAATAGGCTTTCACGGCTAAAGAAAGAGGGGTTTTTGCAGTAAGTATAAGTAATTACGAAGAAAATGTAAAAAATTTGGATTAGGGAAAGTCTCGTCACTTTACGGAGGGTTGATGTATAAAACTTTGTATATATGGATAATTTAGAAAGAGTTCTGAAAGTTGGTTAGAAGGAATTTAAAAGATGTTTTGATATAAAGGGGTATGCACATTATTCGATATAGAGAAGAGAAAAGGTGGTAGTGATAAAGGGCAGCGGAGAGAAGTTAAGTTCACCTCATAAAAGGATCAACTTTAAAGATCTGCGTAAACTATTGGAAAATTTCCGCTTTTCTGCTTTTTGTGAAATTTGCATTGTCAATTGCAACATTATTTTTTCAAATGATAAAAATAACCGTTAAAAACTCAATTTTAGAGAATTTCGTCAATGTAAGTGAAATGTTGAAATATGGGAAGGCACACTCGGATAATTTTAGGAGTTATGGTAATGATGTAAATGTAGTGAGATTGTTAGAAGTATTAGAAAAGGGGGACGACTACTAAATTGATGAAGATTATGTTAGGGAACGAGATAGAGGAGCTTGCAAATATGCATCTCAATAAAACGTCACAATTTTGTCATTAAAATTCCAAGACACTCTGCTTTTTGAAATTGCATTTCAATGCAACACATTATTGTTTTCAAATGCTGAAAATACCGTTAAAAACTCAATTTTAAAATTGAACAAATAATTTCAATGTTGAAATTTGGGAAGAAACCTACTTTTAAGAGTTATTTTTGTTTATTTAAGAATTTAAGAAAAAGCGTATTTATAGAAGTAAAATTTTTTATTAAACAGCTTTTCACTACTAATGAGAAATATTTGGTAAATAAGAACAAATATTGAAATTCATCTTAAAAACGTCATTTAAGCACCTAAAAACTATTACCTGAATTCGTTTTTCAGCTTTTTGAAATGCATTTCAATGAAACACATTATTTTTCAAATGCTTAAAAAATCCGTAAAAAACTCAATTTTAGAATTACAAATAATTTCAAATGATTTAGTAAAATGTACTGTTCTAAGCAGTTAATTTGTTAATGTGAAAAAATTTAAAGAAAAGTGTAATTTAAGAAGTTAATTTTTTTTTAAAGCAGGTTTTCACTACTAATGAATATTTGGTATATAAAAAAACAAATTATTGGAAATTAAATTGTTTGAGGGTTACTTTACGACATTACCTAAAACTATAAAGCAATTCGCTTTTCTGCTTTTTGAAATTGCATTTCAATGGACGAGACACATTAATTTTTCAAATGCTAAAAATACGTTAAAACTCAATTTAAGAATTACGAAATTAATTTCAAATGTTGAATTTAGAAAAACTGTACTAAGAGCCTATTTTTTGTAATTGTGAAAATAGAAGAGAAAGCGTAATTTTATAAGTTAATATTATTATTAAAACAGTTTTCACTACTAATGAAATATTTGGTATATAAAAACAAGTATTGAAATTTCGTTAAAAAACGTCAATTTAAGACACCTAAAACTATTAACAAATTCGCTTTTCTTGTTTTTGAAATTGCATTTCTATGAGACACATTTTTTTCAAATGCAAAATACCGTAAAACTCAATTTAGAATATTCAACATCAAATGTGAAGATGTAGGAATAAATCGTTACTTTTAAGAGTGTGCTAAGAATGTGATAATGTTAAGAAAAGCGTATAAATGTTATGAGGAGTTATCGGTGTTTTCTCACACAAAAATGATTGCTTTCCCACTAATGAATATTTTGGTATATAGTGAAGAAAGAAAATTATTAAACTTCATTAAAAAACGTAATTTAAGACACCTAAATGCAATAATAATTCTGATTTCTCTTTTTTTAAAGTTGCATTTAAATTGCATTTCAATGCAACACATTATTTTTTCAAAAGCTGAAAATCCCGTTAAGCTTCAACTTAAAGAATTAACAAATGATTTCAAATGTTGAAATTTATAATAAAACGTACTTTTAGAAGTCTTAAATTTGTAATGTGAAAATTTAAGAAAAAGCGTTATTTTATTAAATTAAATTTTAATTAAAACAGGTTTTAACCACTAGTGAAATATTTGATATATAAAAACAAATATTGAAATTCCATTAAAAAACGTCAATTTAAAACAACAAAAACTATTAATAAATTTGATTTTCTGTTTTTTGAAAATTGCATTTCAAGAAACACATTAATTTTTCAAATGCTGAAAATCCCGTTAAAAACTCAATTTTAAGAATTACCAAATAATTTCAAATGTTGAAATTTAGAAAAAAACGTACTTTTAAGAGTTCTATATTTTTGCAAGGTGAAAGTTTAGAAAGTAATTTTTTGGTGTTAAAATGTTTTATTAAAACAGGTTTTCACAACTAATGAAAAATTTGGTATTTTAAATCAAATATTGAAATTTCTTTAAAAATATCATTTTAAGACACCTAAAACTATTAATATATTCGATTTTCTGCTTTTTAAAATTGCATTACTATGAAAAGACTTATTTTTTCAAATGCTGAAAATCCTGTTAAAAACTGAATTTTAAGAATTACCAAATAATTTCAAATGTTGAAATTTATAAAAAAAAAGTACTTTTAAGAGTCCTACATTTGTAATGTGAAAATTTGAGAAAAAGCGTATATTAGGAGTTAATTTTTTTTATTAAAACAGGTTTTAACCACTAATGAAATATTTGGTACATAAAAACAAATATTGAAATTTCATTAAAAAACGTCAGTTTAAGACACCTAAAACTATTAATAAATTCGATTTTCTGCTTTTTGAATATTCCATTTCAATGAAAAACTTATTTTTTCAAATGCTGAAAATCCCGTTAAAAGCTCAATTTTAAGAATTTTCAAATAATTTCAAATGTTGAAACTTTGGAAAATACATACTTTTAAGAGTCCTAAAATTGTAATGTGAAAATTTAAGAAAAAGCGTAATTTTAGGAGTTAAATTTTTTTATTAAAACAGGTTTTCACAACTAATGAAAAATTTGGTATTTTAAATCAAATATTGAAATTTCATTAAAAACGCAATTTAAAACACCTAACACTATTAATAAATTCGATTTTCAGCTTTTTGAAATTGCATTTTAATGAAACACATTACTTTTTCATATGATTAAAACCCCGTTAAAAACTTAAATTTAAGAATTAACAAATAATTTCAAATGTTGAAATTTATGAAAAAACCTACATTTAAAAGTTCTAAAATTGTAATGTGAAAATTTAAGAAAAAGTGTAATTTTAAGAGTTAAATTTTTTTATTAAAACAGCTTTTCACCACTAATGAAATCTTTGGAATATAAAAGCAAATATTGAAATTTCATTAAAAAACGTCAATTTAAGACAAATAAAACTATTAATATATTATAATATTGTATAATATTAGGCATTACTTATGAAGAGACTTTTTCAAATGCTTAAAATCCTGTTAATAAAGCTGTATCTTTCAGCAAATAAGTAAACTCAGTTAGGACATTCCTTCTTTTGCAAAAACACCAAAGTACGTTTAAGAGTCTAAATCTTGTAATTTTGAAATTTGAGAAAAGCGTATATAGGATTAATTTGTTTTTATAAAACAGGTTTTACACCACGAATGAATATTTGGTAGCAATTTATTAACATTTACTGTGAATATTGCATTAAAAAACGTCATTTAAGACACATAAAACTATTAATAATGCGATTTCTGATGTTTGAAATTCATTTCAATGCAACACATTATATTTTCAAATGCTGAAAATCCCTTTAAAAACTCAATTTTAAGAATTACCAAATAATTTCAAATGTAGAAATTAGGAAAAAGCGTACTTTTTAGGACCTACATAGTAGCATATGAAAAAGGTTAAGAAAAAGCGAATTCTTAGGAGTAATTTTTTTTTTAAAACCAAATTTCCTTATAAATGGAAAAATTTGTTTTTTAAATAAATATCGAAATTTCATTAAATAAAACACACACACACTAACCTATTAATGAATTCTGATTTTTGAAATTGCCCTTTAAATACGAAACACGATTACTTTTTCATAGCTTAAAATCCCGTTAAAAACTCAATTTTAAGAATTACCAAATAATTTCAAATGTTGAAATTTAGGAAAAAACGTACTTTTAAGAGATCTAAAATTTAAGAAAAAGTGTAATTTTAGGAGTTAATTTTTTTTATTTAAACAGGTTTTCACCACTAATGAAATATTTGGTATATTAAAACATATATTAAAATTTCGTTAAAAAAAGTCAACTTGAAACACCTATCACTATTTATAAATTTGATTTTCTGCTTTTTGAAATTGCATTTCAATGAAACACATTATTTTTTCAAATCTGGAAAATCCCGTTAAAAATTCAACTTTAAGAATTACCAAATAATTTCAAATGTTGAAATTTAGAATAAAACGTACTTTTAGGAGTTATAAATTTGTAATGTGAAAATTTAAGAAAAAACGTAATTTTATTAAATTAAATTTTTTATAAAAAGGTTTTAACCACTAATGAATTATTTAGTATATAAAAACAAATATTAAAATTTTATTAAAAAACGTCAATTTAAAACAGCAAAAACTATTAATAAATACGATTTTCTGGTTTTAAAAATGCTTAAAATCCCGTTAAAAACTCAATTTTAAGAATTACCAAATAATTTCAAATGTTGATTTTAAAAAAAAAAACATAATTTTAAGAGTTCTAAATTTGTAATGTAAAAATTTATGATAAAGCATAATTTTAAGATTTAAAGTTTTTTATTTAAACAGGTTTTTACCACTAATGAAATATTTGGTATGTATTAACAAATATTGAAATTTCATTAAAAAACGTAAATTTAGGACACTAAACTTATAATAAATTCGATTTTCTGCTTTGAAATTGCATTTCAATGAAACAAATTTTTTTCCAAAGGTGAAATCCCGTTAAAGAGCTCAATTTCAAGATACAAATAATTTAAAATGTTGAAATTTTGGAAAATACGTTCTTTTAAGAGTCCTTAAATTGGTGAAATTTAAGAAAAGTGATTTTAGGATTAAAATTTTTTATTAAAACAGGTTTTCACCAATAATGAAATATTTGGTATATTAAAACAAATATTAAAATTTCGTTAAAAAAAGTCATTTTAAAACACCTATCACTATTTATAAATTTGATTTTCTGCTTTTTGAAATCGAATTTCAATAAAACACATTATTTTTTCAAATGCTGAAAATCCCGTTAAAAACTCAACTTTTAAGAATATAAAAAATAATTATCACAATTTTTGAAATTTGAATGAAAACGTACTTTTAAGAGTCATAAATTTGTAATGTGAAATTAAGAAAACGCGTATTTGAGGAGTTACATTTCTTTATTAAAACAGCTTTTCACCTTTAATGAAATATTTGGAATATAAAAACAAATATTGAAATTTCATTAAAAAACGTCAATTTAATTCAAATAAAACTATTAATATATTCGATTTTCTGCTTTTTGAAATTGCATTACCATGAAAACACTTATTTTTTCAAAGCTGAAATCCTGTTAAAACTGACATTATTTAAGAATTAACCGAAATAATATAATCGTAGAAACTCGTTAAAAAATAACGTACTTTTAAGAGTCCTAACTATTTGTAATGTGAAATATAAGAAAAAGCGTAAAAAATTTGGTACTAAAAATATTGAAATTATTAAAAAAGTTAATTAAAGATACTAAAAATATTAATAAAAAGTTCAATTCTGCTTTTTGAACTTCCATTCAATGAAAACAACTTATTTTCAAATGTTGAAAATCCGTAAAGGCCTCTAATTTCTAAGAATTAGTCAATAATTTCAAATGTAGAACTTTTAAAAATACGAGACTTTATAAGGTCCTAAAATTGTAATGTGAAAAAATAAGAAAAAGCGTATTTTAGAGTTAATTTTTTTATGTAAACAGGTTTTTCACCAATAATGCACATGGGGAAATTTTAAATCAAATTGAAATATATATTTCCACAGTAAAAATTTAGACACCTAAACATATTATAAATTCGATTTTCTGCTTTTTGAATGCCATTTCAATGAAATACATGTATTTTTGTCAGATGCTGAAAATCGTATAAAACTCAACTTTCAGAAATTCTACAAAATAAATTTCAAATGTTGAAATTTAGAAAAAAAAACGTATTTTTTAAGAGTTCTAAATTTGTAATGTGAAATTTAGGAAAAAGGGTAGATTTAGAGTTAAATTTATGATTTATTAACAGCCCTTTTACACCCACCCAATGAAATATTTGGAATATAAATAACAAATATTGAATTTTTCATCTAAAAACAGTCAACTTCACAGGAAAAATAAAATGATTAGTTTATTGCGATGTTTCTAATTTTTGATTGCATTTGATGAAAGACATTTTTTCAAATGCGGAAAATATTACCGGTAAAATTGAATTTTAAGATTACATAAAATAGATTCAAAGTTGGAAATTTATGAAATAACCGGGTTCTTTAAGAGTCCTAAGATTTGTATGTTAAATTTGAGAAAAGCGTATATAGGAGTTATCTTTTTTTATCTAAAACAGGTTTGAACCAATAATAAAATATGTGGTACATTAAAATACATTGAATGTCTATTAAAAAAACGTCAATTTAGAACATCACTAACACTATTAATATAATTCATCCTTATATTGAAATTGCATTTCGATGAAACACATATTTTTTCAAATGCTAAAAATCCAGTTATATATTTAAGATTATAAAATAATTTCAAATGTTAAAATTTAGGAAAAAACGTACTTTTAAGAGTCCTAAATTTGTAATGTGAAAATTTAAGAAAAAGCGTAATTTTAGGACTTAATTTTTTTTTAAAAGAGGTTTTCACCACTAATGAAATATTTGGTATATAAAAACAATTATTGAAATTTCATTAAAAAACGTCAATTTAAGACACCTAAAACTAATTAACAATTCGATTTTTCGGTTTTTTAAATTGCTTTTCAATGAAAAAAAAAAAGCACAAAAAAAATTTAATTTTTTTTTTCTATGTGCTGAAAATCCCGTAAAAACTCGATTTTAAGAACTACCAAATAATTTCAAATGTTGAAATTAAGGAAAAAACGAACTTTTAAGAGTCCTAAATTTGTAATGTAAAAATATAAGAAAATGTGTAATTTTAGGAGTTAAATTTTTTATTAAAACAGCTTTTCACCACTTACGAAATATTTGGAATATAAAAGCAAATATTGAAATTTCATTAAAAAACGTAAATTTAAGACAATTAAAAGTATTATTTATTTCAATTTGCTGCTTTTTAAAATTGCATCATAATGAAACACATAATTTTTTCAAATGCTGAAAATCCCGTTAAAAACTCAATTTTAAGAATTACGAAATAATTTCAAATGTTGAAATTTAGTTAAAAACGTACTTTTAAGTCCTAAATTTACTATAAATTCTAAATAGAAAAAAGGTATTTTAAGGAGTTAAAATTTTTATTAAAACAGGTTTTCACAACTAATGAAATATTTGGTATATAAAAACAAATATTGAAATTTCATTAAAAAAACGTCAATTTATGACACCTAAAACTATTAATAAATTCGATTTTCTGCTTTTTGAATTTGCATTTCAATGAAACACATTACTTTTTCAAATGCTGAAAATCCCGTTAAAAGCTCAATTTTAAGAATTACCAAATAATTTCAAATGTTGAAATTTAGGAAAATAGGTACTTTTAAGAGTCCTAAAATTGTAATGTGAAAATTTAAGAAAAAGCGTAATTTTAGGAGTTAAATTTTTTTTATTAAAAACAGGTTTTCACAACTAACGAAAAATTTGGTATTTTAAATCAATATATTGAAATGTTCATTAAAAAATGTCAATTTAAGACACCTAAAACTATTAATATTATCGATTTTCTGCTTTTTAAAATTGCATTACCATGAAAAGACTTATTTTTTCAAATGCTGAAAATCCTGTTAAAAACTGAATTTTAAGAATTACCAAATAATTTCAAATGTTGAAATTTATGAAAAAAACGTACTTTTAAGAGTCCTAAATTTGTAATGTGAAAATTTAAAAAAAAGCGTATATTAGGAGTTAATTTTTTTTAAAACAGGTTTTAACCACTAATGAAATATTTGGTACATAAAAACAAATTTGGAAATTTCATTAAAAAACGTAAATATAAAACACCTAAAACTATTAATAAATTTCGATTTTCTGCTTTTTGAATTGCATTATGAACACATTTTTTTTTTTTTTTCAAATGCTGAAGATACATTCCAAAAAATTTCAATTTGTAAAAAAGAATTCTCCAAAATTTCAAATGATTGAAATTTAGCAAAAAGGACGTTTTAAGTGTTCTATAATTTGTAATGTGCAATTTAGGCAAAAAGGCGCGTAATTTTAGAATTAAAGGTTTTGTTCCAGACTCGAATATCGAACTAATGAATAATTGGGTATATACAAAACAAATATGGAAATTTCATTAAAAAAAATATTTTAAAACACCATTTATACTATTAATAAATTCGATTCTCTGCTGTTTTTTGAATTGGCATTTCAATGAAACACATTATGTTTTTCCTAATGCTGAAAAAATCATTTAAAATTATTATGCAAGTCAACTCCTTTAATTTCAATGTTGAAATCGTCAGCTATAGTTTTATTGCCAATAAGAATGTATGACGTTTTTTGTAAGTTTAGTGATTTTTTTTTTATAATCTATCCATATTGTGATCTTATTTAAAGTGTCTGCTGTTTTTAGTGATAGTGTGACCGGATTTTTATCCCTTATTAATATTGAAATATCAGCAAATGAAACCGTGAAAGAGTCGTGTGAATTAAATAGAACATTTGTATATTATGTGAATAATAAAGGGCCAAGAATAAATAGATTCTTTTGGAACATCGCAAGTTATCTGAAATGGTTGCGAGGATATTTCACCTATTTTAACATACTGAGATCTTTCAGTTATATATTGTCTAATCCATTGTAGTGCGTTTTCCTTAATTTCCATCTAATTCATTTTGCTAAGTAGTATATCATGATCTATTGCAGCGTTTCTCAACTTTTAAGCCTCGCTACCCCCAAAAGCCAAAACGCATAAAGATAATAACCTGCGACCCCTTAATTACCCCCCCCCCACACACACACATATATATATATATATATATATATATATTATATTATATTATATATATATATTATATATATATATATATATATATATATATATATATATATATAATATATATTATATATATATAATATATATATATATATATAATATATATATATATATAGATTCTCGCATAGAGTGTGGAGAGAGAAGGTCACGTTTAAATTTAGCTCGCACGGAGTTTGGATATATATGCTCCATAACCTAGTGACTTATGTGTTGTGTTTATTAGTATAAACAAGTAATGTTTATCTTTCGTAATGTGTTCAAGACACATTATAATTTATGTTAAGAAGTTCTTTTAAACACATTTAATCTTATATAACAGACCGTACAAGTGGTCTTATTTCCTAATTATCATTTTTATTACTCGTCATCTACAGAAGAGTAGAGCATTTTTGATCAATTATACTTTTATGTTTCGTGAAGTGAAATATTATCTGATCCTCTTTGAAAGTTTTCAAGAAAATAAACTGTGTTTTTAGTTATTATTTGTTTAAGAATATAAGAAAGTTTATTGAAAATCCCTTACGACAGATTTCGTAAGTTAGCTCCAGAAAAGTCTGAGTTCCAGGTACCGTAATTATTATAAGTCTCTCTCTCTCTCCCACTCAAAGATTTGATGCGGATCATTGAAATATGTTTATGAACTTCATCGTTGTAGAAATTTAAAGAATGATGAAGTTTAAGAATGTTTATCTTTCCTAATGTGTCAAGTCGCATTATAATTTATGTTAAGAAGTTCTTTTAATCACATTTACTCTTATATAACAGACCGTACAAGTGGTCTTATTTACTAATTGTCCTTTTTTATTACTCGTCATCTACAGAAGAGTAGAGCATTTTTAGACATTTGTATTCTTGTGTTTCGTGAAGTGAAATATTATCTGTTCCTCTTTGAATGTTTTCAAGAAAATAAACTGTGTTTTTGGATATTATTTGTTTAAGAATATAAGAAAGTTTATTGAAAATCCCTTACGACAGAGTTCGTAAGTTAGCTCCAGGAAAGTCTGAGTGTCGGGTATCGTAATTATTATAAGTCTCTCTCTCTCTCCCACTCAAAGATTTAATGCGGATCATTGAAATATGTTTATGAACTTCATCGTTGTAGAAATTTAAAGAATAATAAAGTTTGAGAATCTTTGTCTAGTACTAAGAAGAAAATTTCTGTATATTAAATCTGATTTAATATTTACTATTATAGATTTAAGACATTATCTTTTCTAAATAACATTGTGGATAAGAAAACTCCATTTTGGGGATTATTTTATTGAGGAAATATTAATTATTTAATGTATGAATACAGTAAAGTATCATTTAGAAGAAATCTATCATTACTAAAGATTTGTAAATAATTAAAGATTTTATTAGATAAATAAAGTTTTAAACGGGTAAATTTTAAAGAAAAGGGAAGGGAGGGGGAGAAAGGGTGGGGGAATAAATATAAATTAGAGGGTAGGTTTTAACCTTTTATATTGTTTTATATTATATTTTAACCTTTTTTATTGTTATTGTATTGTTGTGGGTAGATTTGGTGAGCGGGGTGGTAGCCCTAGGTGTGGGGAAGCACCTAAGGTGGGGGGTCCCGTAAAGCGTACAGCCTGATTGAGTTATATATAGAATTAGGGAAAGATGGGGAGGAGAGTGGTAATTAGGATGGGGTGTATGAATGTGAGAGGGGTAAACGAGGATTTGAAGAGGGAGGAAGTGGGGTTGATGTTTGAGGAAAAAAGGTTGGATGTGTTAGGGATAACAGAAACTAAGTTGAAGGGAAAGAGGGAGTTGGATTTCGGAAAATACAAGGGTATGGTATCGGGGGTGAGCGAGAGAGTGAGGGCGAGGGAGGGGGTGGGAATAGTTATGAGGAAAGAGATGTGGGACAAGGTGAGATTGTGTAACCAGGTGAGTTCTAGGATAATGTGGGTAAAAGTGAAATTCGGGGGGGAAATGTGGGTTTTTATTTGTGCATATGCACCAGTGAATGGAGCGAGAGAGGAGGAGAGAGAAAGATTTTGGGGAGAATTGAATGAGTGTTGGGAAAGTTTTGGGGTAAATGAAAAAATTTGTCTATTGGGAGATTTGAATGCAGGAGTGGGAAGGGAGGAGGTAGGAAGAATAATAGGACCTTTTGGGGTAGGAGAGAGGAATGATAATGGAGAAAGTCTGATAGAGTTATGTGTCGAAAGAAGAATGATAGTGGGGAATACTTGGTTCAAAAAAAGTGATAATCATAAGTATACATGGAAGAGTGAGATAACGGGGGGGAGGGCGATACTAGATTATGTGTGTGTAAATGGGAAAGATAGAGGTAGATTATTAGATGTAAATGTGTTTAGAGGGGCGGGGAGGGGGATATCGGATCACTATTTGGTGATTGCCAGGATAAGGGTGGGAGGAGAGGTGACGGTGAGGGAAAGGGGAGAAAAGAGGAGAGTGGAGGTGATAAAGGTGGAAAAATTGGAGGAGATAGTATGTAAGAGGGAGTTTAGGAGAGGTATGGAGGACAGGTGGAGAAACGTGAGAGGGACGGGAATTGGGGAGGTGGAGGGGGAGTGGAAGAGATTTAGAGAGGCAGTATGTGAAGAGGCTAGAAGGGTATGTGGAGTAAAAAGGGTGGGTGCAAGCAGAAGGAAAGGGAGTGAATGGTGGAGTGAGGAGGTGAAGGAGGTGGTGAAAAGGAAAAAGGAGGCTTATGTGAAATGGTTGGGAAGTAGGGGAGAAGATAGCTGGGAGGAATATAGAAGGGTTAGAGTGGAAGCAAAGAGGGCGGTGGAGAGGGCGAAGAGAAGAGCAAAAGAGGAATGGTGTAGAAAAGTGACGGAAAATTTTGAATCGGGGAGTAAGATGTTCTGGAAAGAGGTTAATAAAAAAAAGGAAGAGGAAGGAGGGGTTGGGGGAGAGGATTAAGGGAGGAGATGGGGATTGGATAGGAGGAGAGGATAGGGTGAGGAAGAGGTGGGGGGAGTATTTTAGTGGACTATTGAATGAAG
>JABUQX010021241.1:17500-20000 GCA_015478945.1 Trachelipus rathkii | reverse complement strand
GAAGTAAAAGAGGAGCAGAATTGAAATGAGTTGAAGATTGAAGGGTCGAGAGTCATCGGCATTTGAGTGAATAGAGTTAGATGTGCCGGTGAGAAGATCATTAAGAAGATAGTTAATGAAAAGAAAGAATAAAATAAAGGTACACTACTATTGACAGGGAAGGATGAAGTAGTCACCCCATTAACAACAATTGATGTAGAACGATTTGAAAGAAGCTAGACCATAAGTAAGCAAAGAGAAGGAGGGAACCCAAAGGAGGGGAGCTTGAAGAGCAGTGGCGTGCCATAACCGGTCAAATGCTTTGGATTATGTTAGCGCCACCACGTCAAGTCTCCCCGTAGTTTCCTAAGGGCAAAACCCTAATGCAGAATATAGGAAAGTATAATCGCCAGTAAGACTCGAGCGCCGAAAGACCTCACTGGCGAATCGGAAAGAGTGAATGAGATTCTCAGATGATCGCTAAGAGTGAGAGTTGAGAGAGTTTCAAAGATCTATATAGAATATAACAAGTAATAAAATAATAAAAATTTACTTATATTCCACAGTTTAACAGACCCAAGCTCAAAATAATGTAATCAATATAATAAAAAGAAATAGCAATAAAAAAGCACTAAAGTTTTATTGTGTAAAAACAAAGAAGTCAGTCCATTGGAAAAATTCCATGCATAATATCTGGATGGAAATTAATGGAGTTTCTATTTGTATCCTCATTTCAACAATATTAACTTTCTGTTTCCTTACACGGTAAGATCTTTCTTTGTTTGCAGAAGAAAAACCTTTGTATTGTAATTCATTGAAAAGCTTTCTTTGTTTATTTGGAAAGCATATATTTTGCCTCAGGAATATACGTAAACATACACACTAGGAACTTTATTAGAAAAACTTTGTCATATATAAATATATATATATATATATATATATATATATAATATTTATATATATATATATATATATATATATATATATATATATATATATATATATATATATATATATATATTATATTATAATAATATATTATCTATATATTATATATTATATATATATATATTATATATATATATATATATATAATATATTATATATATATTTATATATATAATATTTATATAAACGGTATATATTATATATATATATATATATATATATATATATATATATATATATATATATATATATTTATATATATTATATTCATATATATATATATATATATATATATATATATATATATATATATATATATATATATATATATATATATATATATATATATTAAATATATATATATATATATATATATATATATATATGATATATATATATAATATATATATTATATATTATATATATTATATAATATATATATATTATATATATATATATATAAACTATATATAATATATATATATATGGTATACTATATATTCTATGGTATATTATATATATATACTATATTATATATAATATATTATATATATATATAAATATAATATTATATATGGTATATATATATATATATATATATATATATATATATATATATATATATATATATATAATATATATATATATATATATATATATATATTTTATATATATATTCTATACATATATACTATATATATATTATATATATATATATATATATATATTATATATATATATATATATATATATATATATATAATTGTGATAGACCCTCTTGAAAAAGGTAATAATCATAAAAAAAGAAGAAAGGTTGCGAAGGGATTCGGAATGAAAAAAATATATATTTTCGTTGGAAACAAGTTCAGTGATTACGGAAGAAATATGTAAAAAATTATTAAGATTTTTCGTCAGTGAAGTATTGGAGTATTAACTAGTTGGAAGAATTGATTGGAACTGGTTCCATTTGCATAGCTGTTTTGAGTTTCAAGTACCGCGTATATGGGTCTCAGTCTGGAACCTACTTGGAGTCCCGATCTGGGAACCGACAAAAATCTTGGATCATTGGTGTGAGGTTTGTCGATCTGGAAGTGTCATTGGGACGCAACAATTAACGACCAACATTGCGTTGCAAGTACCAGGTGCGGATCTTGGAAAATAACACCGAACCTTATTTGGTCTGGACAGCATTTAAGACACCAGTGCGCTTTTGTCTCCACTAAAGCATTGGAGCGCATTGGAGCGCATTGGAGCGCATTGGAGCTCTTAAAAATAAATTGGAACACCATTGGAGTGGTATTGACGGTGTGGCCAGATCACTGCAATCGGAGGCTCAATCTTGTCAAAGTGATATTGGAGATCTGGGTTACATGGCTCCCTCGTGGTAATAACTGGTCACGGCATTAGTGGATACGGCTTCGGGAAGTCAACGTCACACCTGTGGGTTTGCTAAACTCGGATAGCTGTGGTCGGTAACAACTGGTGGAAGATTGAAAGTTACGAGTCGTTCCAATTTGTACATTGATTTAATCTTAGGTGTATATTTGTATTTTATTTTGTATTTGTATATTTG
>JABUQX010021240.1:47500-51603 GCA_015478945.1 Trachelipus rathkii | reverse complement strand
AATCTTTGAAGGATAGGAAGACGGGTGGCCCAGATGGCATTCCTCCCCAAGTTTTGAGGGAGTGTGCTTCCGTGCTATCCCGCCCCTCGTTCAACTATACTCCCTATGTCTCAATACTAGCACTTTCCATCAGTGTTGGAAGCTCGCACATGTCCAACCTATTCCGAAAAAAAGGAAGCTGCTCTGATCCTTCTAACTATCGCCCTATAGCTCTCACTTGTATTCTATCTAAGATTTGAAACCCTTCTTAACTCACTTCTTAGATTATCTGGAAACTAATTCCCTTCTTTCCGATAGCCAGTACGGACTTTCTGCGCTCAGGTTCTTCTGGCGATATACATTAAAATCTAACCGATTTATGGTTTTCAGCTCTTAGGAACTACGGGGAGACTTGCGTGGTGGCGCTTGACATATCCAAAGCATTTGACCGAGTATGGCACGCGTCACTGCTCTCCAAGCTCCCCCTCCTTTGGGTTTCCTCCTTCTCTTTGCTTACTTATGTCTAGCTTTCTTTCAAGTCGATCAATATCGGCTGTGGTTGATGGAGCGACTTCTTCTTCTTTTTCTGTCAATAGTGGTGTTCCTCAGGGTTCTGTCTTATCTCCTACTTTATTCTTACTTTTCATTAATGATCTTCTCACCTGCACATCTAACTCTATCCACTCATATACCGATGACTCGACCCTTCATTCTTCAACTCATTTCAGTTCTGCTTCCTCTTTTACTTCTAGAATTGCCTCTAGTCTTAATCTCTCCTATTCTATTCTCGCTGATCTGGATAGAATTTCCGGATGGGGTCGTCTCAATCTTGTGATATTCAATTCTAAAAAAACCCAACTTCTGCAAATCTCCTTCTCTAAAACGCACTCTAACTTTCCTATCTCTTTCTCCTGTTGACAATATAAACATCCTTGGCCTTAACATAAACAAAAAAATGTCTTGGAAACCTCATGTCACAACGGTTGCTAGGGCGTCCTCAAAGAAACTGGGAGTCCAGTTGTTCCAGCTATAAAAAGGTCTCATCCGCCCTTGTATAGAGTACTGCTCTCATATCTGGGGGAGGGGGTTCTGGTTTTGCCCGGCTTTTGGATAGGGTCGAGTCAAAGGCCAAAAGGCTTATAAACTGTTCTGTTGGTGCTTTATCTCTATTCTATAGACACCCCAGCGGCAAGTGCTCGAGGGAACCTTTACGACGCCCTCGTAGCACAAGGAGTGCTGTATCTACGCACAAGTTTTGTGTTGATATTGGTAACTCCAGGCTAGTTCGCTGTGGTGCTCAATTCTTTCCCGCCACCTCTGTTCTGTGGAATTCTCTTCCATATTCTGTATGTACTGTTGAATTTAATATCCCACTTTAGAGCTTGCATCTGTGCTCATCTACGTAATTTGCGCTACAGGGTGAACTTTTGAGCTTACTACACCCTCTCCACTGACTGTGACTGGTGGTGACAACTGTAAAAAAAAAATCCTTAGGTGGGCAGATATGTGGCAAATGAACTAAATCCCCTACTCACCCCATCTAAAACATCATTCAGATTATCCCAGAAAATCGCACTCTTCAACATTACCCTCAGATGGACCATATGTCGCAACCACACATACTTTTACTATTCAAACTTAAATTTAACCTTTAGAATTCTAGCACTCACACACAAAATCTACCATAGCTCTTTACCACAAGTCACTCATCAGAATTGCAAATCTTTCTTTCCCCGTCTCATTCCTTTCCACGCCAACACAAACACATTTCACACCACACCACTCATTTTCACCGTTTCCTTTCATCTTTGTTTCAGTCACAGCGAGCAAATCAAATTTGCCCTTTCTAAATACATCCATTACCTCTCTCCTCTTCTCCTCAACATTTATTCCTCTGACATTAAATGTACCCATACGATTCATACATTTTCGCCGAAAGATAGAAGGCCGTTTACGGTGATCACGACCTTCTCTGAGCCATGCATTAGCATTCCTGGCAAAATATAAGTGGTAGTGGGCAGCCAACCCAACTACCACCATCACTTAGTTGCCCTTCCTACGAGCTACGCAGAACTATACGATGTCGGCAATTTTTCCTCCCCCACATATAAGGATATAAGGGATAGGGATGTCTGTAAGATGTTGTCTAGAAGAGGAGTGTGGATATAAGTATGTGTATATGATATGTGGATAAAAGATGGTGTCTGTAAGATGTTATCTGGAGGATGAGTGTGGATATGAACGCAGAACAGAAAGGCGAATCATTAGGCACTGGAATGTCATACATACCATAATCAAAATGGGTATATATATATATATATATATATATATATATATATATATATATATATATATATATATATTTATATTTATTTTTTTTTTTCTTCTTATATATATATATATATATATATATATATATGATAATATATATATATATATATATATATATATATATATGTATATATATAATTTATATACAAAAAACTTATATATATATATAGATTATTATGTCTACAATTTTTAGAAAAAAATACGTTTCTTATATATATATATATATATATATATATATATATATATATATATATATATATATAATATATATATAATAGAAAAAATATAAATAAATATATAATATATATATATATTTATAACTATATATATATATATATTATTTGAATTAAATTTATCCAAAATTCTTAATATTTGTTCAATTAATCGGCAAAAATTGCCGATGACGATTGAAAAAAAATATGCCGATTTTGCCGATGACGATTAATCGTCCCATCACATATATATATATATATATATATATATATATATATATATATATATATATATATATATATATATATATATATATATATATATATATATATATATGTGAAACAAAAAAAGTCACGCGCATCATATCTCAAAAACTAAGATCGAGAGAAGAACCCATAACCTATATGGTATCAGCGTATGGAATTTGTATGGAAAATGAAATTTTTAATTGTTTTTTATATCTCCAAAACTACGATAGGTACAAGAAAACTAATAACATTTAGAATCAGCGTATGAAATTTGAATGAAAAAAAAAGGATTTTTTTATCTAAAGAATACCACAAGGGTATACCGCACCGATGGCAGGAGTAGGGGGTCTCTAGGCCTCCCGGGGGACGACGGGGGGACTTCGTCCCCTCTCTGTCCGCCCGTCGGCTCGAGCCCCCTAAAAAAATTCATACGCTGATTCCAAATATGTTTATTAGTATAAAAAATTTTTCCTTTTTTTTTCTTACAAATTTCATAAACTGATTCCATATATGTTATTAGTTTCTTGTACCTATGGTAGTTTTAATTATAAAAAAATAAAAAAATAAATTTTTTATTTTCCATACAAATTTTATACGCTGATTCCATAAATGTTATCAGTTTTCTTGTACCTATCTTAGTTTTCGAGATATGATGCGGGTAACTTCTTTAGTTTGGCCATATATATATATATATATATATATATATATATATATATATATATATATATATATATATATATATATATATATATATATATATATATATATATATATATATATATATATATATATATATATATATCATTACCCACCTTCTTTCCCCAAGACGAGGGGTAAGGTGAGTAACATGCAACGAAATAGAAACGTAGTAGAAGAATAGGACGCAAGTCGAAAAGAAAGCCCAGCCTTACCGCCCTCTTTATACCTTTTAGTGAGAACTCGTTGCAGTCAGAAAATCCACCCTAGGCCACCCTAGAGCTTCACGGGAACGCGACGGACCCTCACTATGGCATCTCGTCAATGTGGGGTTCATCACTTGGCCCAGGTGGGCCACAACCATACACCCTCACAAAACCCCGCCATTCACTCCTATTATGCACCTTTCTTCTAGCCTCTGCCAAACTCCCATTTCTCTCCTCCAGGCATTCCTTTACTGACTCAATCCACTTTTTCCTCGGTCTCCCAGCCGGTCGACTCCCAACACACTCACCACTATACATCCGCTTAACCAACCCACTATCATCCATCCTTTCCACATGACCAAACCATCTCAACATACTTTCATTTATTCTCTCATTTACTCCTTTCTTCACACCACACAATTCTCTAATA
>JABUQX010021240.1:32500-42500 GCA_015478945.1 Trachelipus rathkii | reverse complement strand
ATATTTGAAATAAAATATAACAAATGGTTTATATTACAAAATAATTGATCTACTATTGTGATGGAGTTTATCTATTTGGAAGAAATTATATTTAAAGCTGATTTTATTGAATGAAACATTCATCAATTCAAACGGGCCTACCACGCCGCCATATTGTTTGTTTACATTTTTGCCTAAGCACGTCCTAAATTCGGCATTTCTTACGATTTTGTCCTAAGTTTGACAAAAACGAACGCAAACTCGAGCATTTCTTACGTTTCGTAAGCACAAATGCAAAAACGAAAACTGCTGTATTGTAAAGTCGTTTTCGTTTTTGCTTTGTGCTTACGAATAAGAAAAGAGTTTGCGTTCATTTTTGTCAAACTATGCGCATAATCGTAAAAAATGTCGAATTTAGGACGTGCTTACGCAAAAATGTAAACAAAACAAATTGTGTTATAAGCCCGCTTTCGAGGCATGAATATTTCATTCAATAAAATAAACTTTAAATATAATTTCTCCAAATGGATAAACTCCATCACAATAGTTGATCAATTATTTGTAATATAAACTATTTATGTTTATTCCAGGAATTGATGGGCTCCATCACGGCAACTGATTGGTGTTTGTAAACACAAGTGAACTTCATGAAATCGCGGCTGTGTTTGTACGAAACTCATCTTAAAACTGTGTTGGCATTCCTATCGAGCGTGGCACAAATGACGAAAACTTGATCTATGTTAATATATTTGCTGTTGACGATAATAATAATAATA
Source organism: Trachelipus rathkii (assembly GCA_015478945.1). Lineage (NCBI taxonomy): Eukaryota > Metazoa > Arthropoda > Malacostraca > Isopoda > Trachelipodidae > Trachelipus > Trachelipus rathkii. The sequence goes on along the minus strand of JABUQX010021240.1, from coordinate 41,745 downwards.
ATATAATATATATATGTATATAATAATATAATATATATATATATATATATATATATATATATATATAATATATATATATATATATATATATACGTATATATATATATATATATATATATATATATATATATATATATATATATATATATATATATATATATATATATATATATATATATATATATATATATATATATATATATATATATATATATATATATATATATATATATATATATATGGTTCTCCTACTGACAAATCTTTCTGGCCTCTTGCCAAAAACATCTCTAACAACTTCTGTAAATCTGCTTTCCTCCTCTTATTCGATCTGATGGTTCTGTTGCTAATTCTCCAACTGAAAAGGCCAATCTCTTGGACTCCTATTTTCCTCTAACTCAACCTGGATGATTCTGGAATTCCTCTTCATCCCAGGTGTCCTACACCTTTGCCCGTGATTACATTTGATCAGGTGCATGGGCTCCTGATATCTATGAACGTTAGGAAGGCGGGTGGCCGGGATGGCGTTCCTCCCCGTGTTTTGAGGGAATGTGCTTCCGTGCTGACCCCGCCCATCGTTCAACTATATTCTCTCTGTCTCAATACTAACACTTTCCCTCGGTGTTGGAAGCACGCACATGTCCAATCTCATTCACTTCTATCCGATCGCCAGTACAGCTTTCTGCGCTCTAGGTCTACTGGCAATATATTTTCCTTTCTTACTGATTTATGGTTTTCCGCCCTTAGGAACTACGGGGAGACTTGCGTGGTGCCGCTTGAAAAAATCCAAAGCATTTGACCGGGTATGGTACGCGTCACTGTTCTCCAAGCTCCCCTCCTTTGGGTTTCCTCCTTCTCGTTGCTTACTTATGTCTAGTTTTCTTTCAAATCGCTCAATATCGGCTGTTGTTGATGGGGAGACTTCTTTTTCTGTCAATAGTGGTGTTCCTCAGGGTTCTGTCTTATCTCCTACTTTATTCCTACTTTTCAGTAATGATCTTCTCACCTGCACATCTAACTCTATCCACCCATATGCCGATGACTCGACCCTTCATTTTTCAACTCATTTCAATTCTGCTCCCCTTTTTACTTCTAGAATTGCCTCTCCTCTTAATTTTTCCGATTCTATTCTCGTTGATCTGGATAGAATTTCCGGGTGGGGTCGTCTCAACCTTGTGAAATTCAATTCTTTAAAAACCCAACTTCTACAAATCTCCATCTCTAAGGCATTTTCTAACTTTCCTACCTCTCGTCTCTCCTGTTGACAACATAAACATCCTGCCTTAACATAAACAAAAAAATGTCTTGGAAACCTCACATCACAACGGTTGCTAGGGCGGCCTCAAAGAAACTGGGACTTCTGTTTAGAATGCGAGACTTTTTTCCCTCTTCTCAGTTACTCCAGTTATACAAGGGCCTAATCGCCCCTTGTATTGAGTACTGTTCTCATATATGGGGGGCTCTGGTTTCATCCGGCTTTTGGATAGGGTCGAGTCAAAGGCCAAAAGGGTTATAAACTGTTCTGTACTTTCCACTTCACTTGACCCCTCTATTTTTGCTTCGTGATGTTGGTGCTTTATCTCTTTTCTATAGGTACCGCAGCGGCAGATGCTCGAGGGAACGAAAATGGACGAAGAGCGCACCTCATGTACCGGGAACGGTTTCCGCACAGAAATCACCCACACAACATTATCATGTCGGTTAACTCGGGAAGAGTCTAGTGATCCATTCGTAATCGATGCCTACACTGTACTGAATCAACGATGAATTGGGCAAGGTAAAGGTATTGCCACGTGTTTCCGAAGGACGTTAAGCGTACACACATGTACGCACGCACAAACACATTAAAATTGAGTAACTTAAATCGTCGGTAACGTAACGACGCGTCAAACAACATCACGTAGTGTACCTTTAATCATCCGTAACTTTGAAACGAAGTGTCATACAACATAGCTTACTTAACAATAAATGTTCCTTATCGTTTGCTCTATCAGCCCTCCGAGTTTGTCGCAGAGGTTTCGGAATCACCTATATATATATATATATATATATATATATATATATATATATATATATATATATATATATATATATATATATATATATATATATATATATATATATATATATATATATATATATATATATATATATTAGATTGATGCAAAAAAGTCGACCATTCTGAAATCTTCAGGACACCCTCTAAATATGTTTATTGTCTTAAAAAAACATTCTGTGCATTAAATAATAATAAGGGACTGCTCAACCCATATGAAAATCTAATCTTTTCAAATGCTAGATATATACGAGAGTATGGCACTTGATCAATGGTTCTAATATATATATATATATATATATATATATATATATATATATATATATATATATATATATATATATATATATATATATATATATATATATATATATATATTTACTATTTATATATATATTGTTAAATATATATATATATATATATATATATATATATATATATATATATATATATATATATATATATATATATATATATATATATATATATATATATATATTTTGGGGACGTGGATGGCCTAGTGGTTAGAGCATCCGGTTGTTGTTAACTCAGCAACGCGGAGTCCAACGTTCGAATCCCGCTGATGGAGAGTAAAATCTCCTGTGACTCATTCATTTAAAATATATATATATATATATATATATATATATATATATATATATATATATATATATATATATATATATATATATATTTATTTTTATATATATATATATATATATATATATATATATATATATATATATATATATATATATACATATATATAGTAAATTCTAATTTAGCAGTTACTGGTACTTGATTTTAAACATCAATTTTTTTTTTTTTTTCAAAAACTTGTTTTTGTATATAATTTGTTAATAGAATCAATTGAAGGAAGAATAAAAATTTGAATTAATATAAGAGATATAAATATAAAATGTCTGAAACAAGAAAACAAAATACAGTTTGGTTAATCTTAATCATGAATAGTAAAATTACACCTTTCCAATGATGAAGATAAATTTAAACTTGTATTTAGCAATTCTTAAATGATTTTCTTTGTGAAGAGAAATATACAATAGTACAAAAATAATTACAATTTGACAGACTTTTCTTTAATTAACAATATAGGTAAAACTGCAACCGCGAATTAATTTGCTTACTTTTAACCAAATCTATAACTTGTAAACCTCAAACTTTCTATATAACAGAGTTTAATGACCTTGTACATATTGAAATGTTATGAAACCCAATAGGTACAACCTGAAAAATGCATACCTTGTATACATACATACATACATACAAAGTATTAACGTAAGACAATTTTAAACCCAAATAAATAATGTAGCTGAAGGAAAAAAACAAAAAGTGCAAGTAAAATATTTTAATGTTAAATGTTTATATTTCAAACTCTCAATTCGAATAGTTTAGTATATATATCAAACAGAAACCGACAAACAAACACATACAAGAAACAGGGACAGACAGAAAGAGACAGACAGACAGGCTGACAAAGACACTCACTTTTCACGATTGGCTCTTTTCAAAAAGTAATTCAACACGACCTCTCTCGTAAGTGATACCGTTGAGGATTATTTTTTAAAGCACTGATAGAAGGGGTGAGGCCAGTTGAAGGGGGATGAATAGAATACTAAAATCATAATGCTGAAGGGGGAGGGAGAATGGGAGGTAGTACGAAAATAAAATTTCATCCCAATCCCAGCGGAACTCGCCTCATATATATATATATATATATATATATATATATATATATATATATATATATATATATAGCCATGGGGGCATATATATATATATATATATATATATATATATATATATATATATATATATATATATATATATATATACCGGTATATATATACCGGTATATATATATATATATATATATATATATATATATATATATATATATATATATATATATATATATATATATATATATATATATATAACCAACAACACTATATATATATATATATATATATATATATATTTTCAAGCCATGGGGATGCGGCAATTCTGGGTTGGAAGACAGTTCGCGAATTGGTTTCTAAATTAAACGAAAAGGAATTTGAAAATGATCACAACTTTAATGCGTAAAATTCGAAGTTGGAGCCAGAAATGGAAAAGAACGGAGCTGTTAAATATAAGCGAATTGGCAATGATACACGAGACGTGTTTTTGGACTGGTGTTGAATTGAGGCCCGGAAAGAGACAAACAGATTGTGGTAACTGTTACAGAACCGAAAAAGGAGGGGGTGGGGGAACTAGGGACTTGTAGTGCACTAGGGTGAGGTTGGTGTGACCTATGTGAAAGGGTGCAAGGAGTATTTCTTGGTGGCGACTGCGGCGGCAGGTAGAATGCCATTCACCAATTGCAGGCTTCACATATCGACGAGTACCATTTGACTTCTGGGGTAAAGTGTCTGCAAGGCATGCAGGACTCCGCGGAAGGCTTAATATATGACTCAGGATTGGTCACCATTTAGAAACAGGATCCCAGAAAGGGCTATCATGCAATTGCCGTCAATTCAGACATAAAAATGGAAGCCGACTGAGGAAGAGCATGAGAAAATGTGATCTGAAGAAAATTGCTGCAGCACCTACTTCAACTTCAGATTTGGATTCATCTGTAAAGATCTAAATGGAGTCATCATGATCAAAATAGTGAGAATGGAAGAAGCCCTTTAATTCGGCTGTGAGGCCTTTTCCTTTCGGAAGGGAAGAAAATAAGTTACAGACAGACGCCATGGGAAAGACCATAGGGTGTAATCTTTGTTATAGGTGTGTGACCACTTTACAGAGGGGAATATTTAGTTGAAAGAATGATGTACACTAACTTTAGTGGCAAATGGACGACAGTAGGTTGGGTTTTGAGCCACTTCTTTAGTTGGTAAGTAGTTGCGGAGAGTTGAGGTGATTTGGAGTCAGATAAGAATTAACATTAATAATAACGTAATTTTAACTGCTTTTACCAAGGTTTTTTTTATATTTACTCTAAAACTCCTATTACCAACCCTGATATATAATATATATATATATAATGTATATATAATACTGAATAATATAATATAATATAAATAAATATATATATTATAATAATATATTATAAAAGAATATATATATATATAGAATATTATATATAATATTTGATTGAGTTGAAACATGGAATATATATGTATGTTCTTTTCTAGTTATTTTATTATATATGATATGATATAGTAGACGGTTTTCCGAATTGAAACATTTTTTTCCGGTCGGTTGGAACGGAATTATTTTCCTTTAATTAACTTTCCTAAATCAGATCATTGAAACCGTTTTGCTGAATTGTGTGAAGTAACAGAAAAACTGTCAAGGCGGTATGGCAATATTTTCAAACGGAGGTAGTTAAATCTCAGTAGAAAAAGAAAAATAATTCCACCTGACATTGGAGATGACTGGAAAGGAGATAAACAAGGTAGTCACTGCTATATTATGGAAATTTAGCTTCTGTTCACTTTCCCACCAATAAGAATTCTCTTTTCCAGTACTGTGCTACTACTATTTCAACTTTTCAACCTTCAATATTTCATATTTCTCAAGCAAACATTTTCTACTCAATTCTCTTAATTTCAATTGAAATAAGAGTCAGTTACTACTTGGGTTGTCACTATCATGTATAAAACAAGTACCATTGTTTTTGATATAGTGTCCATTGACCTGTCTCTTCCTGTTATCAGAATCAAACTCTAATGGCCTTCTTCAGCTCTTCTTTAATCTCTGCTGTGCACCTCAGAGTTGAAGATATGTGAAGAGCTCAAAATATGTAAAAATTGATAATATATTGATTTTTCCTTATAGTTTCCGTAACCATGAGAAACGGTTACCAAAATTAAAGTTTTCTTCAGTATTGTGTTTGTAATTTAAGAATCAAAACTTAAATGATTGATTGTTCTGTAATATAAACTTGCTGAGGTCTTTTCAAACATTCAATCAGAATCAAATATGTGCTATTTCCACCTTGTATTAACTATCTTGAATTCGGCTACAGGGTCTTGCAAGAATGTGGATCCAAGGTCTCGTTTGTATGCTTAAGTAATAACAGCTCAAAAACTGGCAATGATTGAAATGGTCAAATATTCCACATTTACTTATAAATTCACACTGTTTTTTGAGAAAATAAGGCATCTTTAAGAAATTGAAAAATGGTGAAAATAAACAAGAAAAACTGTGATTCCTGCTAAATCTCAAGTTCCACCAGCTTCATGTACATGCTGTCCATCATCGAAAGGGTCCAAATGGATTTTTATCGTTAGGAGAATTTCCATTATCTGTCGTGAATTTCAAAGTCTAGTGATTTTAGATTCCAGAATGAGAACCCTGGAAAGACTTGCAATGTAGAACACATTCCAAACCTCGCGGTAACGCGCCAGATGTGCAGTTAAAGAAAATAAATGAGTCGTTTGAATATTAGCTCTCTATATCTGTAATAAATTATATCTGATCAGCCTTAGATAACTTCTCGAACACTGCTGAACCAAATTTCCTTATGGAGTTGGATCTGTTTCCCTACAAAATATTGTCCTACTAGCAAGATATTTGTTAAAGATGGCAAAGAAGTTCATGATCCTTCTCATTTGTGACTGTTAATGGCCGGTTACTCATTGCGATAAAATTCTTTATATTCTTATATTATGTATATTGAGTATTACCAAATTTTTGGGGAGAAAACTCTCCTCAAAACTCACTTATTCAACGCTTTGGATCTATGCTCTTTTTAGTCCCCTGTTTATGAAATACAAGGACCCCCCTTTTTAATATTAAGAATTTTTTGTCTTGCCAGAAATCCTAATATGGTTCTGAAAAATTTAAAGTGGCGCTGCACCAATATGAAGGTGTTTATATTGAAAGGTTATGTAAATATATTTTTTTTTAACATTTTATAATAGTGAACGAAAGCTCACAAGATAATTCCGGTATCCAGCCAGAATTTTTTGTGATCCGGCTAATTCCCGCGTTCAGCCGGAACTGAAAATTCAGTGTCCGTACAACATCCCCTAATAATATGTATATATAATATATATATATTATATATATTAAATAGAAATACGTATTATAATTATAATATATATATATATATAAATATATATATATACTAATATATAAATATATATATATTATATATATGCGTGTGTGTTGTTGTGTACGTGTGGTGTATATATATATAGGTCAGCAACCCGAAAAGTTCAGGCCTGTTACTAGAAAACTATAACAGCTACAGCGAAAATAAATATCATTTTATTAATCAGCAGGAGACATTATTACACACAGAATCAAAAAAAAATAAAAAAAATAACGCTTTTAAAAAATAAAAATTGTAAAACGTTGAAAAAATAAGTTTTTGAGAATTCCTTATTCCGAATGAGCATGCAAAGGTGTCAAGTTGAATTTTTTGTTAAAACTAACGAATACCCGGGTAAACAGAATGATGATATAGAGTCGGGGTCTTGGACCTACCGGAGACCGAAGGACTCGTTGCCCACCCTATCTCCTCCGTCGCTCGATACCCCCAAAAAGGATATAATAAAGTAAACAATATAATTTTTTCTCCAAAGCGGAACGAAAGAAAGAGGTATTTGCAACTTTTTGCTCTTGAGACTAATGCAGGTTTTCAAGGTCAATCAGTAGCGTTGCACTATTTCAGGTCTAAGAATTTTACTAATATTTAAGGAGTTTATAATAAATATTAGACAATAAACATATTTTTTTTTTCTTTTTTTAAGTTCTTTATTCGATGAAATTACCTGCTGAAATCAAAAAATGTTATTTATTTTCCTGTAGATTATAGGTTTTCTTTAGTTAGATCCGAACTGGCTTCGGGTGTCTGGCCACTATGCATAATCGAATTTTATTATTTAGATCTTCAAACAAGAACATATAGTGGAAGTAAAGAATGACTGTCTCTCGTCGATAACCAAACGGCGTGTTGCGACTGAAGGACAAGAATAACTCGGATGCTTTATACCATTAATCTATCCCTAATACACAAAATATTGGGTGGGGGATAGCCGTGGCAGCCGCAGGAGAGGCAGAATTACTTTACCTGCCCAAAATTACGATTCTAGTTTAATATATATCATAATATTAATATATAATATAATAGAATCAGCAAAGTAGTATATATATATATTATAGATAATCCATAGAATATAATTATATAATAATTGCCCAGTCACTTTCACAATTCAATAATAAATACAAGAAAAAATACAGCTTAAAACAAGGCCCCATAGTTTTACATTTTAATTGTTTTAATTGGGCGTACAAGAAAAAAAAAGCCCAATCCTTTACTCGCCAATGCACTGACTATTCATGTTGATCAGATGAACATAAAAAAAAAAGTTAAAAGCATTTTTCACTTTCGCGAGGGTGAAAAGTAAAAACTAACTTTAAACATTTTTTTGTTTAGGAACCAAAATGAAATTTTGAGGGATAACAATACATTTAACCCAGTTGACCTTTTTGGGCAAACCGCATTTTTTGTGCCCAAATTTTTTTCATTTCTTATGTAACAATTCGCACCTGCAAGGGCATTGCCCTATTCTAGGTGGGAGAGAACATTCTTCTGCTTGGGTAATTGCTACTAGAAACAAATGATAATACAGTAGAATCTACGCAAGAGTGAATAGGTAATAAATTAAGAGAAAGGTCAGTGATGCAAAATAAAAAAAATGATGAAATAAAAAAATAAAACAATATAAAAAATAAAAAAATAAAAAAAAATAAAAAATAGGCCTAAATAATCAAAAAGGTGTAACGTTTCACACCAATTATGGACTCGTGAAAATTCCTATTTATCGGATGATGAATGGAAAAACAAAATATGTGAAAGAAAAAACATTTACGAGAACCTTTTTTTATAGTGTCGGTAAATTGTCGGGTAATATACGTTTGGGTTGTAGATATCAAAAGAACTGTAGTTGATTTTTCATGAAATAGATCCTTTGCAAAGCTTTGTAAGATATTTTCACGGGACTAGATTGACGATAATTGACTTACGAGTGTTGTTTTCCTGCCAAAAAATAACATAGCTTTATTCACGAAACTGAAAGTGGATCCGACAGTAAATTTCAGTATATATCGGAAGTTAGACTACTATCTATACTGAATATCTTGAGGTCGGAAAAGCTGTTTTGTAATGATATCT
>JABUQX010021240.1:22500-27500 GCA_015478945.1 Trachelipus rathkii | reverse complement strand
AATGGCAAGATGACTGACAAGTCTCAGGCTTAGCAGTTTTGCGGAAGATATGCATTAAAACAATTCAAAGTAATTTTCCTAATATTTTTATTTATTTTGAATATTTGTTGTGAAAGATTTATGTAGAGACTTGCGCTAGGCGATATTTTAATAACCCTTATCCGTACCCATGCCCGTAAGGATTTTTATTTATACTTACACAATGTAAAATGTTTAATTTATTTGTTTCAATTGTCTCCCGAAGCGAAATGTTATTCTACATACAAAAGATTTCTCTCTTTACAATTTGCAAAAATCACAATACACTTCATTGCTTCTTTCAATACCACTGTTAAAATTAGCTAGAAAGATACTAAACGTCAATTGAATGCACAGACGAACCTTCGATGAAACGCCGTTGCAACCAACACTGCCAAACTATCTTCAATCCCACTCGCGTCACCCACCAAGTCCATTGATAAATGTATCATTGATTTATTTATCGACATTTAACATTTACAAATGGTAGAATCAAATTCATATGTGAACTTAAAGAGATTGCAACCTAGATTTAAAATGAATAGTAGAGCACTAACGCATCAATTAAAGGGTCTCTATCAAGAGACTCTTTCAGGTTAAAGAAAATCTGTCGGTCACGAATTTCGTAACTACTACAACAGACTGTTTTCATTGAAAATTTTATACTTTATGAATACACTACGGTCATGAAGTCAGCGCAAAAGTTAGATATACTGCAGGGAAGAGGCGGTCTGCATGTGTCTCTTACCGACAATTACGATTTCGATCAATATACTAAAAGTTGTTCGCGAAAACACTAAAAATATGCGAGTTTCTTTCTGTCGCATCTATGTGAAGAAATCGGTTGTCGATTTACTTCGATGATGGATGGTAAGAGTAACATCATGGCTTCGGCTCTTCACCCTTAATTCAAACTATGTTGGCTTGGTAACGAAACTCACAATAAAAAAGAAATAATTGAAAAAATCGTATTGAAAGTGGATGAATATTCGGGAAAAGTTACGAACAACGCGATTAATAGCAATAAATCTGCCGAATCGTTAAAAGAAATTTTGAAGATGAGGGGAAATAAACGTTATAAATCTGAAATGGTTTCTTTCAGGGGTGTGACGGAGCCTTAGAAAGCGACTGCAACTTGAGCAGGAGGTTTTTGGCTACAGTCTCATTAAACCTCGCTTCGTAACTTCGCCCCCCCCCCTTCCACTCCCTCAGGTTTAAAATGTGTGCGTGCTTTTGATTCCACGTTAAGCTGTAGGTCTCCCATCAGGTATATAGAGTTTTCTGCATTATTTATTATACATGGCTGGACCGTTCGTTAAATCTTTTCGCAATACGCCCAACCAGCATCCTGCAGTTAATTTTATTAACTTAAATATTCAGAATGTGACCCATTCATTAAGGCCGAACAGTTCATTTTTAAAAACATTTTTAAGGACTAGCGCAAGTGGTCGACAAAAAAAAAAAAAAAAAAAAATTCCGTACAGTCCGCCGCAGGCGTTAGGATAGGTTAGGTTAAGTTTTGTTAGATTTATTAGAGAAACTAAATAACCAGAATTTTTTTTTTTTTTTTTTTTTTTTTTTTTTAATTTTGCAAATGTCGATCATTTTCCCTGTGTTTAGAATACAGTCCACCCGTACGAGCAATTATTTTTTTTTAAGGTCCTCATTGGTTGGTTGAAAGTGCGGCCACCCATACCCTGCATACATTCAGAACTCGGTCCACCTTTACACGGCGGTTAATTTTTTAAATTTAAAAAAAAAAAAAAAAAGTTCCCTATCTCGCTTGCATTTCCCTATTATAGAAGGGGGAACTGCTCCAGGTAATTCCAAGAACCTGGATGATGGATCGAACCCTAATCCCCTGCCTTGCGACTCTCGCTCTAGCGATTACCCCACTGTATACATCCATATATTCAAAATGAGGGCCGGGCCACCCATACCCGGTAGTTAATAGGTTTAAGTTTTAAAAAAGGTTGATTGGGCAAACTCGTAGGCCTTGTTGGACAATAGTTTACCCATACCTGTGCAGGTCTCTATGTGTAAAGGGCATGTTTGTAAAATTTGTAAAACGATAAATTATATTCTATTGGTATCGCATAGTCCTATTTTTTATTTAAATTTAATTGTTGAAAATTATTTTTATCGTATCGATATTTTTTTTTTTAATTTTTATATTGTATCGATTTTTTGGCGATACTGTTGGTTGTAATAAAACTTTTGTTTTTTTTTAACATTGTTTCGATATATCGACCTTATCGATTTATTGAACCAATAAGTTAAATAAATATATCGATTATTTACGATAATAATGTAAAATGATTCTCTCATTGTGTATTAAAAGTAAATTGTGATGGCTGTTTTTAATTACCTCCTTTCAATTTTTCATGTGTTTGTGGGTTGCGATGCCCTTTCTGCCCTCCGACGCACGTTCTTCCCTGGTTTGCATACTATTCCTGTCCAACATCGCCTTGCGCGTATCCTCTTTGAATTCTTTCATTTCCGAAGTGACAGCGTTTTTGCCTTCCTGTGTGATTTAAACATCCTCTATAAGATTTAATTCTCTCAGCGCGATTTTTATGTCGTTTTGCTAGGGACTTCCCCTGTTGTTGGTTTGCTGACACGGTATAGCCGCATGACCTGTGTGCTGTGGTGGTCCCTGTACATCAACTCCAAAAAATAAAAAATAAAAAAAACGAAATAAATAGAAAAAGAATAATTTGTCAAAAACAGGCCATTCTAAATTATAACAACGGAAGATGGGAAAAAGAAAAACAAGCTACACGTTTTAAAGATGAAGTACTTGACAAAGAATTTATCAGCAAATAAAAACATTGGGCGTCCTGGTGCAAGGAAGGCTGCTAAACACCACTGAAGAATGCTAAGGCAGCTTCCGGGAGAAACGCACTTTATCGTGACAGCGCTCACTCTCTTAACAATCTAATAATATACTCTTTTGAGGTGCGTTATTCAATGCGAGGAAAGAGCGCATTCATTGTAATAGTGTAGTCATAATATAATATATATATATATATATATATATATATATGTATTAAAGTTTTTATATATATATATTTTCCATAACAAGGTTTTTATTTATATATTATATATTTTAGATGTGTATCTTATATTATATATATATATAAGTATAGAGTCTGGTGGCGCAGTGGCTTGAGTGGTTGCGTTTGCACGCTTTAGGGTCGTCGAGTTCGAGTCCTCGTTCAAAACGGATGTTGTACTTCGACTAGTCACCAGAACGGACAACGAAAAATTGCTGTTTGTAGGAGATTTTTTCTGGAATTCATTACAAAATTGCCACAAATCACGAACACTACTCCAAATAAAACACTAATCTCAAAAACCCTCCCTCACTGCATCATCAGCAACACATACAACGGTACAACCTTTAATACACATACAGACACTACATTCCTATTCGCCTCAAGCACAGTAGGTCTGTGAGTCCAGAGCCTAGCCATGCCCCACTGATGCTGAATATCTTGCGTGGTTCAGACTGAGGCTGGGTTACTATCACCCTGATAACTGTGCACCTTCACTTTGTATGGCCCACTGGTCGGAATAACATAAAATAGTAAACATTTCCCCGATTATCGTGGTAAAAAAAAAAAAAAAAAAAAAAAAAAATAATATATATATATATATATATATATATATATATATTATATATATATATATATATATATTATATATATATATATATATATATATATATATATATATATATATATATTATATATATATATATATATATATATAATATATATATATATAATATATGCGCAATATGATGATGTTAATCTAAATATATATATCTATGCAATTATAATTACCTATCACTCCTATCACTAATAAGCTATATTCTATTTTATCTAACAACAATAATAATAATATAACGCCTTTATATATGATTTACCTGAATTATTGACATCAATGTGATTGAGTGTATTTTTGCTTCGATTCACAGCGATAAAGGATCCAATGAATGAAGGTGTTAATTGATTAGTTGTAGGTTAGTTATGTCACGTTATAAAAGTCTAGTCTGGTTACGTCAATACAATGAAGTCCAGTCTTAATGACTACAAAATTATCGCTCGCAAAAATGATGTATTGTATCCCTCTGCTTGTGACTGTATGAACACCTCTATTGATTGTGACTGTATGAACACCTCTATTGATATTTATTTCTTTCTTCGTATTTTTGTATGACTTCAATATTTCTGGTAAGCTATAGTTCCCTCATATATACTGATTATCATCTGCTATTATCTATATCTATTATCTATTATTAATATACTTCATATATCTCTACATTAATATATCTATGCAATCTGCAAAATAGAAAACTCATACAGCAAACAATGATGATGTCTGACATCATCACCGTTTACTATCAATTACACAACACTCTCTATTTACTGTTTACTGCTTTAAGGTAGTGTAATGTTATGTTTTTAATATAATTTCGTACAATTGTAGTAATAATGAATGACTCATAGTATATCTTGGGTTTTTTCTTCTTTACATACAATATTTGTGTTAAAAATTTATAATGTAAGGGAGGTATTAAGTAAAAATTAAAAGAAATAATTATTAATAAATATATGTGTTAAATAATGGGTCTGTAATGAGTTACAGTTTTAGGTTCGCGATAATGTTTTTAATAAAAATGTTTAAGTTATGAAAACAAAATGAATGACTCGTAAGTTATATATTTTCATTTCGGCGGGACATTGGCGGCCTGCGGTGCTACGGCGGGCGGGGGCGGGAACGCGAAGGAATATTTTGCGCTGCGGGGCCGCGTCGGGCGGAGGAAGCAGGAACTATTGACAACTGCGGCGCACGCGGCGGCTGGGACGCCGGCTGGGTTGGCTGTCTTTGGCGGAGGCGCTACGCTGCTCCCTGGTTGGCGGTAGCTATATGAATCCTAGGGGAAGAATTAATATTAACTTGTTCTGATGATGAAG
>JABUQX010021240.1:0-17500 GCA_015478945.1 Trachelipus rathkii | reverse complement strand
GGATCAAATTTGCCTTTTAGAGCTTGTCTTTGAGTTTAAGAAAGAAATTAAAATGTATAATGGCGACGGAATGAGGGGTAGTATTGAAAATAAAAATTTATTTAAGAAATAAAGCTTTTAGCTGATATTAGAAGAGATGAAAGATTTGAATTTTTGATGCAGCTGCTATCAGGGCTAGCGGAAGGCCGGAAGCCGGAAGAGGCCGGAAGCCGCGGAGCGCAAGATTTTGGGATGGAGCGGAGGCCGAGGCGAAATTTTATTTGAGGGGTTTGAGCCGGAGCGGAGCCGGATGGGCATCTTTGGGTGCTGGAAAGCGGAGTCGGAGGCGAAAATTTTCGAGGGACTTGGAGCCGGAGCCGGGGAGTCGGAGCCGCAAAAAAGACGCTGCTCCGGCTCGCACGTAAAAATTTAAGTAATTTATTTATTTTTATTACTACAGTTATATATTATATTATAATATATATATATATATTATTATATATATATATATATATATTATATATATTAATATATATATTATTATAATTAATATATTATGCTATATATTATATATATTATATATATATATATATATATTATATATATATATATATAATATTTTATATTTATATACTTTTATATATATAAGTATATTTATATTATATATAATTAATATTAATATATTATTATATATATATATATATATATATTATATATATATATATATATATATATATATATTTATATTTATATATTATATATATTCTTAAATCGGAAAGATCATTCCAATCCTATAGATGAGTTCCTATAGTTTGGGGACAATTGAGTTTAAAGTTGTTTTTTACTGATTAACGAGAATATTAGTATTAATATTATATATATATATTTATATATATATATTATAGTAGTATATATATAATATTATATATATTTATATATATATAATATATAATATATATATATATATATACATATATATATATATATTATATATGTAATATATATATATATGAATATTATTAATATATATATATTTTTTAAGAAAATATTCTTTTATTATTATTTTAGGGAACAATATCCAAATTCTCGACAGGGAAAATGGTCGACATGCAAATTTCGGAATTTTAAGAAGGTGTCTAATTGTCGACAGCATTTTGGTCAACAGGATTTTGGTCGACAGCATTTGGGTCGACAACATTTTCTCATATGGTGTCCATCGTCGACACATTAAATAATCGATTAAATAATATCGATTAAATAATCGATAATTAATCGATCGATTAATCATTAAATAATTTTCAGAAGGTGTTCAAAACGCGGAACAGGTATATATTATTAATTATATTATATACATATTATATACTATTTATATTATATTATTATATATATTATTATATATAT
The DNA here is from genome assembly GCA_015478945.1 of Trachelipus rathkii. Lineage (NCBI taxonomy): Eukaryota > Metazoa > Arthropoda > Malacostraca > Isopoda > Trachelipodidae > Trachelipus > Trachelipus rathkii. The sequence continues at coordinate 16,120 of JABUQX010021240.1, read as the reverse complement.
ATTATTGATATATATATATATATATATATAATTATATTATTTATATATATATATATATATATAGAATAATATATACGGCAAAATAGGGGGCTGCGAGCCGAACGGGGAACGAAAGGGGGGTTACGATTTCATACCCAGTAAGGCAGTGGGTATCCAAGATTTTTTTGGGGGCGGGCCAAACAAATCGTTCTTTTTATATACATTATATATTATATATATATATATATTATTATATATATATTATATATATTATATATAATATTATAATATATAATATTTATAATATATTATAATATATATATATATATATATTTATATTAATATATATTATTATATTATTATATAATATATATATTATTATTATATATATTATATATATATATATATATTATTATATATATATTATATATATTATATATAATATATATATATAATATATATATATTATATATACTATATATATATATATATAATATATATATATATATAAGTGGAAGGACAAAATATTAAATTCCAAAAAATGGGAAGAATTTATATGAATTTCTAAATCTTACCTAAATTGTATAACTTTAAATAGCCTGACATGAGAGTGGAGCGAAGTCTGAGGATAACATCTTCAATTTTTATTTCCAATATTTCTAAATTTGGTGTACCGCACCATTTAGTTCTTTCGGTCTCCAATGATTATTTCTTCAAGTAGGTTTTTCAAAAGATTTTAATGTTGAAAAGTTTTTTACTGAAGCATTAAACACGGGCTAAATTGCAGGTATTTGACACAGATATGAACTAATTTTGGAAATTGTGACTGCGAACATGAAACTATCATCTATTGCGGTTTTTTGGCGACCTGTGATGTTGTGATGTCATTCAATTCCAAAAATCCCATTGTGCTATTTTACTAATTTTCATTTGGGCTTTCGAGATCTTCCTTATAAAATATTACACAATCTTTATCGTCTCATATGGCACATTACACTCGATTCGGTATGACAGATTTGCAAGGAATTTAAAACCTTTTACTAATTGCTGTATAAATTCATCAAAAAACATGGTATAGAAGAAATGGTGTTGCGAATGATAAGTCTGTGGGGTCGGAAGTAGAAATGTTGGGTCTGTATTTTTGGATTTGTTAATTCTTGGTTCAGCAATTTCAATACTCAGTTCAGATACAGATGCGCTTATACATTTCTTCAAAAATCTATTGAAATTCTAATGTTGCATTTTTATGATGGTTTCAAGTTTAGTTTTAATTAAATTACTTACGAGATTTGTTACCCCTGACAGCGACGTTATTATAAAATAATTTATTTATGCGAATTATATATTATTAAGATGTTACCTACAAATTTTTGTGTCTAGACATTTTTTCGGGGGGGCCATGGCCCCCTGGCCCCCCCCCGTAAATACGCCCTGGCGTAGGGAGGGCGGAGGACCCCCGCTGACACCATTACCAAAGAGCGGGTTCCAGGACTCGGAGCGGGGGCGAATTAGTCTCCTTAGTTCCCGGAAGGCGAAGAGACCCAGACTTATGCCTCGGGGCAGGTATCCCTTGGGGATATTTCTTTAGTTTAAAAAAAAAAAAAAAAAATTCATGGTCATATGATATAGTCGATAGTAAATATATCGATTATCGACTATAGTAAACAAAATTTTACTGTCAACAATATGTCGAACATTTTTTAAAAAGATGTCAAAATTTTAGCGCTTTTGGTCGACAGCATTTGGGTCGACAACTTTTTGTCGACTATTTGGACCTGTCGACCATTTTACCTGTCGACAATTATGTCTAGCTTCGTTTATTTATTATTGTTCAAACTAAAAAGGTATCTACTATACTTACTTATAAGTACTTTATTAATTAAGTTCTATTATCTTAAAAAAATCATGTAAACTAACCAAATCCGAAACACACATGATACTTGAATATTTTATTCTTCTGAAGATAAGTATTACATTTGTCAATTATGAAATAGTTAACACAGTTAATGGGAAACAGTCAGTTCGATATGATTCTAAAAGGTTATATACAACCACCAATTTCTGATGAGGGCCACAATACATCTATGGATCCTTTAATTAAATGGACATTTAACAAAGCTCTCATCAACATTGGCTGCAATGTTTAAATAAAAAAGGTTGAAGAAAAGCTGTTCAGGATGACCTTTATTTTTGAAAATTCAGACTAAACATGTACTTCTTTCAAATTGTTAAAAACTTGTTCCTGTCGATGTCAAATGAAATTAAACTTATTGATTATTATCATTTATAATATGAAAATTTCATTAGGATTTTTGCAAGAGCATGATTTAAAGCAATATGAGATTACTGCATTCGGAAACTGGAAGTTCCTTTAGAGGGGGAAAATCTCGAAAAGAAACAGTTCTAGGGAGAGAAGGGTTAGCTCAAAAAAACATAAACTTAACATTGCTACTTAAGGGAGCTTTCTGCATTTAAAATGGATGTTTCAACAAGAGGCAAGCTAATTATTTGGCAATTAATATTAGATTCAGTGGCGTAGTAAAAACAATAAATATACGTTGCAGTAAGAATACAAATGGCAGCATTTAAGCTAATATTTCAAGACTTGTTATGCGTTTTATAAAAGAATTCGAAATTAATAAGAGGCAAGTATCTAGCTTATTTACGGATAGCGCATCAAACAATAGATTCAGTATGATTGATAAATTAAAATAAGGAATTGAGACTGAGAACAGGAGCCTGGTAAAATGTGATGTTGTTTCTATATGTCAAACGAAGGGGAAAGTTAATAGTTGATTTTCAGAATGAACTTTGATAAATATGATAAGATTATGTTCCGATGCATTAACCATTCCAATGAGGTGTGGGAGTTATACTTCTGTTAGCGGCCGTGCATTGTCTCGCAATATCATGCAGTACAATCTTTATAAGCGAAGGCGAAAAAACAGGCAAAAACAAACGCGAATCCAATATTAATGGAAGTTCAAAAGCGTCAAGCTGGATTCAATCTTAGATCAAGAGAAAAGATGGAGAAGTACATCGTTTTATTTGCTCGAAACTTTGCAACTAAAGACCATATATGTATGATTGCTTGCGGTATCCTGAAACTCTCTCTCTGTAGTTAGTGAGGAAAATCGAAACCTCAAAATATTCAATCATGCAGAATTGTACTGCAGATTTTTTTTTTTTTTTTTTTTTTTTTTTTTTTATTTATATAGAGAATGGATTATTATTTCAAGTTGAAAGAAGGATAAGAGGGAAAGAATGTTAACTTGAAAAACAAAATATTTTTTTGTCGGCCATCTTTGTTGGTCCACAGTTCAGTGTCTTCCTCAAATGAAGATCTGATATTAAAAACTAGGAATGTTCTTTGTGAACTAGGACTTTAAGATGAATAATACTATCGAGAAATCTGGGTCGAAGTCAGATAGTTTATTCTGCATTCAGGAAAATCCCTTGTTGTTCAGTAGAGCGTTTTGCTAAAATGTTGACAATTGGAGCTGCAGAAAAGCGACTGAAAAAGCAATCTACAGTAAAGTCATTAACTAAAGAACCTCTAGAATATAACAATTTAGATATCAAAGGCATTAGAGAAATAATTAAAAATCAACGGAAATCAAAATTAACAGTTAATCTCAAGAGGATTTCCCTACCTTCTAAAATATTTTCAAGATGCGGCTTACCAGTTTAGCTTTCCAATCTAGTCAAGTGATAATTGAGAACTTGATTTTATGCTTAAAAAGTAATAAATTGGGATTTAGGAGATCGCTAAGGAGGAATTTTATTGAAGAAGTTTTATTTTTAAGAAATTGTTTTGGATAAATTTATGGTGATATGCTAAGCCAGTTCAAAGAGAAATTATTTGAAAATTTAGGAAGAAAGTGATTATTATTTTTTTTTTTTAAATAAAAATGTTTTTATAAAATTATTATTACATCGTTCAGGAGGCTCATCTAGTTCAAAAGAGAAAATATTTTAACAATTTTAAACTTTGTGATTGCTATTTAAATTTGTAGTTTTTAAAAAAATAAAAAAAAACTTGTTTAGTAAAAATTATTATACGTAAATGTACTACAGGCAGTTCATCGTTCCGAAGAGGAATTATATTAAAATTTGGGAAGAAAGTGAATTTTTTTTTTTCTGTATTTCTTAACATATTATTTACTATAAAATATTTTTCTAATTTATTAATTACTAAGCTCCTTACCAATTAACAACATTTCAATTCAGAAATACTGATAAGCATAACTCAGTTAACTTTGGGTTTTCACTTCCTTTCACATGGAAAGGAATTCTAATAGAGGTTCGGAGCGGGCCGAGCGGGCCGGATGCCCAAATCTTAAATGCCGGAGCCGGAGCCAAGGGGTCGAAGCCGAGCAATTTTTAAAATGCTGGAGCGGGCGGGTCGGAGCGGGTATTTTAAATGTGGGGCCAGGAAGCCGGAGTACGGGCCGGGTAATATTTAAATGATGGGCCGGAGCGAGTCGGGAGCGGGAAAAAACAATTTGCCCGTCCGCGCTGCTGCTCATACTAGGTTTATTCTGGGTTAGTTAAGAAATATGAGGAGATCAGCAGCCTATTTTTTGTTCCAATGGCACCATTTACATGGCCCAAGTTTGATTGAATGAGCTGATTTTTTGATATGAAGAGTAAAATGTCTGTAGTAATCGTGATATTTGAGATTTACAGCTGGTAAATGACGGAAAGAATTGATGAAGATATTTAAAAATGTCATGGAGAAAACAACATTAGCAGGACACTTCCACTGAAAGATTTAAGAGCGACAGGACCGACTGAACAAGCTTCTATGAGCGAATCTAAAGGAGTTATAGAGAGTAGACTATATATCGGGAAGAGTTAGAATTAAAGCTTAATGTACCATCTCTGTCGCAAAGATTCGGTAGATTCAGATCCACATAATCCAATTCAGGCACAGTAAACCAGAGACCTAAAATTATTATCACATAGGATCAATCTTAAAAAAGTATTAACGTTAAATAATTTTGTATACTTTGAATAATATTTTTTCCATAACTTTGGCAAACTTAATGATAAGTTAATCAACAATCCAGACCAAGAGTCTCTTTTTTCCTTTTTTATTTTTATATTTAAATCCTTTTATTCTTCAGAGCCTAGTTAATGGACTATAATATCTACACAAGATCAATCATTATCCCACACTTTTTTTTTTCCACATTAAAAGCATTTAGAATTTTAAAAAACACTGCAATCCATGCTTCTCACCACGTCGGGAATATCTCGATCAACAAAGGTACTAGATTTCAACAACAATCTAAAACTTTACAAAGTAGTGAATACTCCTAAATCTAGGAACTGAACGTTTTAATTCCCTAATTGTTACAAAGCGGTTTGCAAATACAAATGTAAATAATCGTGTCCAAGTTTCGATCCATTGAACTGAATTAATCTCAAATATGCAGAAAAGGTTATAATTCTTAAAGCCGTTTTCGTTTTATTGCTTTGTGCTAAAAATGTCAAGTTTTCTTTCGATTTCGTTCACCTTTAGCGGCAAAATTCGCTAAAAAAAATGCTTATTCAATAGATAAGATTTCTTTTATTATGTAAGGTTGCTATATTCTATACAGATTTTATTCGAGTATTAACAGATTAGGGAATTTATTTTATGTTTGGTGAGATTTTTTACGATTTTGCGCTAGGTTGACGAAACGAACGCCAGCTTGAGCATTTTTTTGCACAATACAAAACGAAAACGATTTAAAAACAGGATCGACATTGATTTCATCTATTATTTCAAGACTGATTACCAAACTTTCCAGATGTGAAAGTCAATCTTTTAGAGTTTGCCGATATCTAACAGAAATACGAACATTATATAAACTAGACTGAATTACCTTTTGTCATTTTAGGGGATCTTTTGAGATAAATTTTATTTTTTTGGAAAATAAGTTTGAATTTATATAATATATATATATTTATATAATATATTAATATTATATATATATATATATATATTATATATTATATTATATATTTATATATTATAGTTATATATATATATATTAATATATTATTATTTTATAGAGAGAGAGGAGAGAGAGGAGAGAGAGCTGCGAGAGGAGAGACGACAACATTGGCACAGAAGTGAGACGATATAGGACTCTTTATACAACGGTTTCGGTCTATCATGGAGCTATTTCAGGTACTATTACATATATTACATATTAAAAATTATATTTCGAAATTTAAGAATTAAAAATAAAAAAATAAAAATTACATTAAATTTATTTTATAAGTTAAAGACCTAACGAATGAAGTGAAACGTTGAAACAAACACAGGTGAATTTATCGTAGCAATTTGCAGGGCACAAAATTTAAATGAAGAAAAAAAAACAAAATAAAAACGCACTAGCACTACACTGGACACATACCAATAATATGAGAGGTTGAATATATACTATGGGAGAGCGGAGTTTAGGAAAACGAGAGAAAGTAAAAATAAAAGTTAGCTCGTCGGAATGGGAAGCATAAATATGCTGTATCATTTCCCACTGTTGTGAATGGGAAGGAAAGGTTCTGAACTCGCACTCCAATTTATATAATTTTAACCTCATTATCTAGGTTTGTTTGTCTGTTTTAGGGAACTGTGCGTTTTTAAGTCTATTTTATTATTTAATATATGTACCTTGTAATTATATGATAACTTTACTTGTTGCTTTTATTTTTAACTTTTATTTTGTTAGTCTTTAATTATAATATTAATTTTAATTTGTAATTTTTTAATTTTTTTTTTATTTTTTTTTTATTTTCTCGAATTTCTTATTTTTATTATGTATATTGTGTTTTAATTGTAGTTACCTGAAGATAGTCAGATAGACTCGAACATTGTATTTAAGAATTTTTACTCATGTTTTCGATGCCATTTTTGTGGTCGTCCTTTTCATTTGAGATTCGGTCCCTAGGAACGACCTATTTCATATATATATATTTATATTATATAATATATATTATATATTATATATATAAAAATAATATATATATATATTATAATATTATATATATATATATATATTTATTTATATATTCGTATCAATGTACCTAAGTCTGCTTGAGGATTATAAATTGCTCCGCAAACAAATGTTTCTATAGAATATATTTAAACTTAAATGATACATTAGACGAGCTTTCGTTTCAATAACCTTTTTCAAGTCTATCTTAAGATTGTAAAAACAAAAACTTTTTAATATTTTGAATATGAATAACTTATTGTTCGTGTTGGTGGTCGAATACGACTTTTGGTGAGGTGAAAGTTTAATAAATTCAATTTTGAATTGAAGTCGATCATTGCACTTCTGTTGTAATTATCTCAAACAAATGTAGGGTACATTGATTAAGAAATAAATTATATATATAATTTATATTATATATATATATATAATTATATATATATATACTATATATTATATATATATATTTATTATTATATATATATTATATCATAATATATATATTATATATTTATATCTATATATAAATATATAGCTAAATTCTCGCATATATATATTTATATATATATATATATATAATATTATATATATATATATATATTATATAATATATATTATATATTATATTTAATATTATTATTATATATATAATGTATCTCCCATATGTAGGTAAGTATTTAAGTTTAGGAGGTTCTTTTTTTTTTTTGCAGATGTTAATAGGACTCGAGGCATTTATAAAATTAAATTACTACATTTCTTTTGTTATTAACTATACTTTAATCTATATATTATTTAATAATAATATATATATATATATATATTATATTATATATAAATATATTAATTATTATATTATGTATAACTATATGTGTGTGTAGAGTGTTGTGTGTAGTGTGTGTGTGTTGTGTGTGTGTGTGTGTTGTGGCATGTGTGTGTGATGTGTGGTGTGTGTGTGCTGTGTGTGTGTGTGTGATTGGCTGATTGTGAAACAAACCCGTTGTTTAAAACGTTGAATGATTGACTGGCGCAATGCATACTTCGACAAATCTTCTATATTCGAATGATTTCAACAATGTATTCTTACATAGCACGTAGTGTTTTAGAGGTCCATAAGAAATTTACTTGTTTGAGAGAGGAGGAGATGGAGAGAAGGAGAGAGAGGAGATGAGGGAGAGATGAAGAGAGAGGAGAGAGAACGAGAGAGGGAGAAGGAAATGACGGCCGATGTTATTGGAGCATCCTCTTCTAATTTCTACATCTAGAGATAATATGACCCATCCGAACAGCATATTAAATGTCATATATGTTATTTTAAATATTTTGGAGCGTATGAAATCCTCATCCTCTCTACTGGATCTTATCGATTCAGCAATACTTTGGGTAAAGAATAGTTTGTATGTGATTTAGAAACTGGGAAATAGTTAGGCAATAAGTGTATTGACAGCGAGAAAAGTCTCAGAATTGGATAGGTTTCCTTCTGTGGTTATTAATCTTGTGTTCTTGTTTTAACCTGATATTTAGTCAACTTCTTCCACCTCGACCTCTCCTTATGCTCTCATTGTGTATGTGGCTCTATCTCATATGATGCCGAACAAGGTGCCTATTCAAATCACTAATAGCCGTCTATGCGATTTAGTTCCGTACCATTTCAAGCTTTCGAATCTGTACTTAACAGAGAGATTTAGAACATCACAATTGTTCTAACCCTTATACTCGATGGTTGTTAACTTTCGTAAAGGGAGGATGTATTTGGTGATCTTCTTCCAATTCTTTGATTCTTTGTCGTTTGGTGTCTTAGACATTTCCAGTTTTGTCGTGGCTCTAACTTTTGGAAGACTTCGATATTAATTGATTATATATAGGGGGTGTGTAGGTGTGAAACATCCTCTCTTTCGATAACTATCCTCTCTTTGTGACTTCTTTCTATGACTTCTCTTTGTGACCTTCTCTCTCTACTTATTTCGGTTATCCCGTTCATTTTATTTAGAACAGTTGTAAATTGGCACCGTTCTATCCTTTAATCCAAAAATATGGTGGTTCCTCAGGGTCTGTCTATCACCAACTTTATTTCGGATTCTCATTATTTGACTTCTCTCGTTATTTCATTCCCTATCGACATCCTGTGTCTGTGACACCATCTTCATTTATTCTTTATTTTGGGAGGGAATTTCCTCACACAAGCGGCATTATTCATCGCAGGGTAAGGCCTCGAATTAAAATTTCCTCTGATTTTTCTCGGATTTCTATTTATGGCCATGAAGCAATGGTTTCAAGATTGATATTCCTAGCTAACTTAATTCACTTTCCATCACATCCGCATTACAACCATACTTCCTTTTCCACTCAACATCACCATACACCATTAATTACTTTCGAAACTACAAGTTAAACCCTTTCGTTTATTTAATATTTTCGGTGTTTCTTTTTCATCTTCATTTTCTTTAGAAAAATCACTTATTATCTCGCCATACAGCTTTATGTTAGGCGTTCTTGAGTGTTGTGTGTGATGTGTGTGTGTGTGGTGTGTGTGTGTGTGTGTGTGTGTGTGTGTATGTTTGTGTTGTGTAGGTGTGTGTGTGTAGGTGTGCGTAATCTAGGAGGGCTATTTTTGGAGAATTTGTTTTGAAATTATCCTATTTGAAATAGTATTTTAGGTATTTATTTTATATTTATATATATATATATATATATATAATTATATTATATATTATATATATATATAAATTACTATTTATATTATATATATATATATATATTATATATTTATTTTATATATATAATAATATATATATATATAATATATATATATAGATATAATATTAATATTATATATTTCCCTATGTGGAGGAAAAGCAATTTCCAAATCCGGAACGAAAGCAGTAGGAAGAATATGACGCCAAAGTCAAAAAGAAAGAGCCTTTACGCTCTTTTAATCTTTAGTGAGATCGACGCAGTCTTGAAAATCCACCTAGAGTTACGGGGACCGCGACGGCCCTCGCGATATGGCATTCTACTCAATGTAGGTTTCATACTTTGTCCACAGGTGGCCAACAGATACCCCCTCACAACCCACATCCATCCTATTAGAACCCCCTTTCTTCTGCTGTCTGCCAAATCGACTTCCTCTCAAGTTCTTTATTAGTCAATCACTTTTTCTTCCCCAGTTCCGCAGTCGATTCCCCGACATGGCTATGCATCGTTAAACAAACCGACTAATCAATCTTTCCCCATGACCACCCCCCATCTCTATTCCTGTTCCATTTTCATCATTTACTCCTATTTTCCCACAAACACACTAACACCATACATTAAATATATATATACTATATATATATATTAATATATATATATTATATTATATATATATATATATATATATATATATATAATTATATATATTATTTAATATATATATATTATAATAATATTTAATATATACATATATTATATATATTATATATATATATTATGTATATATATTAATATTATATATATATATATATATTGATTAATATATAGTTATATATATTATATATATTATTATTTATATGTATATATTGTATATATATATATGATTAATATATATATTGTGTTGTACCTTATAAGGGTGCGCTTTCAAATTTGAGACGGCTCGCATGTCACTCTTCAAGAGAATAACCTTCGGCGTACCAAAAGTACAAGAAATTAGAACATTCAAGTGAGTGCTGCGGAAGTAGGGAGGATTTTGCGTGGGCGGGAGCAGGAGCGGGGCCGAAGCCGAAATTTTCTTTGAGGCCTGGAAGCCGGAGCCGCCCAAAAAAGAAGTGTGCCGAGTCCTCAAGTTAAGAATTAGAAATTATTAATGTTTATTATAACATTATAATATATATTATATATATACTATATATAATTATACTAATTATATATATATATATATATTATATTTATATATAATATATATATATATATATATATATATATTATATATATTTATAATATATATATATTAATATATAATGATATATTTAATATATAAATTATTTTATATATATATATACTAATATTTATAGATATATATATATAATTATTATATATAATTATATATATATTATATATATATATATATTTATTTATATATATATAATTTATATATATGATATATATTCTCTTTTTTTCAGAATTTGAACTTATTTGTATTTATTATTAACCCAATAAAAGGTTCTATACTCTCTATAGCATACTTTATATAGTTTAATACCTTAGAAAATCGTGAAAATTTATAACAAATCAGAGAAAACCTATGTACTGAATATGGAAAGGTTAAACCAGTGATGGAAGCCAGTCACAGTTCGATCTTGTTATAAAAGAGTTTAGCCGGAACACCAGTTACTCCATGGGGGTCGACTATTTCTATGCGTTATGGCCTTTTAAATTAATGCGACATTATAAAACACTCTATCCAGACATTGCTGCAATTGTTAAAAGAAAGGTAAACCAAAAGCTCAGACTAAAAGCTATACGTTTTTCAATTGTCAAAAGTATTTCTAGTCTGTTGTTAAGTGGCAAATTCAAACTACAATTGATTATAATGGTTTGTTAAAATATAAGTACCCAATTGTTTGTTTTGAAGACCGGATATTAAGCACTGTGTGAAGGAATGGATTCGAAACTTGAAGTCTTTGACGGGAAAATATTCGAGTAAAATAGTTCTAGAAGATCGGAAATAAGGCAAAAAATAAGTTACATTGACAGTTAAGGGGGGCTTCAGTGATTTAAAAACATGGATGTTACCAGGCAAGCTAAATTATTTTGTACTAATAATAGGCATTTGTGGACGAAGATAAAGAGAATATTGCTGAAACAGTTAGCATTTAAGACACTCAAATCGGCACATTTCAGCTATATATTCCAAAAAACTTGTTATTCGACGTTTTAAAAGATTCGAAATTATTAAGAGGCACAAGTAATTAGCGTATAGATTACGGGGTACGCATCGAAACTGATCAGTACGATTGAACATTAATAAGGACAATAAGGAAATCGAGGATCAGGAAGCTGGTAATGTGATAGCTTTGATCTGATGTATCCAACAAAGAAATAAATAGTTTCTTTTCAGAATGGCTTGATAAACTATGAAATGACTAGTTTCGATTACCGATAACATGCACAAACGAGGTTTAGGAAATTTCTAACTTTACAATTTAGCAGTGCTTGGATGGTTTGACATTTGTCTCGGCAATCCTTATTAAGCAAGGACGAGACAATAGCAAAATCAGGCGTACCCCAAAATTATGGAAGTTCTAAATCGTCCAAGCTGGAAAAGTGGGCAATCTATAGATCAAGAGTAAAGATGGGGATTGCATCGTTCGTACTTGAAAGGCTTCTAGCAACTAAAGAGTATATTAGTATGATGGCTGGCGGGGTACTCCTGAAAATTTCTCTCTTCGAGAGTCTGTTGGGAACAAATCGAAACCTTAAAGGATTATTAAAACCCATATTGATAAAAAAAAATACTTCATCAGAAACCAAGTAGTTGATGTTTGGAAGTGAAGAAAGAGAGTTGACTTGGACGCGTGAAAGAGAAATTCCATGGAAAATAAGGAAGAATTAGCTTAAGACAGCCTGAAAATAAAAATATTTTTTGTCCGCCATCTTTGTTTGATCCACAGTCCATGGAATCTTCCTCGAACTGAAGAGTCTGATATCAAAAAGCTGAGGAATGGCTCTCTGTGAACTAAGGACTTAAATGAATGAAAACTATCGAACGAAATCTGGGCGGGAGTCAGGATTTCACATTTTAGGAATCTCTTCTTGTGGTATCTTGTCCAGATGAAGAAGTAAAATTTGACCAAACAATGGGGCAACTGGAGCGATGAGCAGAAAGCAGATTGCAAAAAGACAATCTACCAGTAAAAAAGGACAACTTTACTAAAAATATCTAGAAAAACATACAAGGTAGGAATTAACTTACATACATTTAATATGCTTTTCGGAAAGTTTGTGGTTCATTACTATCTCTAGGTGATGATTAGTAGAGGATGCTTCATAACAGGGATTCACGTCTCTCGCTATTAAAACAAGGAAAATTTCTTTTTAATAAGAACATCTCAAAACACTAGTGTTGCTAAGTCTGTTATTATGTCAATGATTAGGTGGAACGTACTGTATGTTCTTGTGGAAATTCTTTCGATAGAGGGAGAATCTTTCGAAGTATACATGCGTTAAGTCAATCACTTCAACGTTTTTAAACAACGGGTTTGTTTTACAAGCCACTTAACACCCCACACACCCCACACCACAACCCTTACACAACAAACACAAAACACACTACACACAAACAGTATAGATAAATACATATTTATCTATGTATATATAATCTATATATATACTATATTAATATAACAATAAGGAACTCATCTATCTTATGACTTCGATTTTGATTAAGTTTTTTACTATTAATATATTTATTATATATATGGTGTTGTGTAGTGTGTGTGTTGTGCGTGACCAAAAGAAATGTGGGTGTGTGTCGAGTTGGTGATTTGGCTGTAGCTGAAACAAACCCGTTATTTAAAAACGTGAAAAGATTGTACTGGCGAACGCTATTCTTTCTAAGATTCCAACTTTGTTCAAATTTTACAAGATATACATACAGCTTGTACGCTATCATGGCGATTTACAGACTTTTTAGCCACAGGTATTTTGAGATGTTCTATAAAAGTAAATTAACTTGTTTTAAGCGAGAGAAGCGTGAAGGCCGTGTTAATGGTCATCTCTATAATTCATACTTCTAGAGGCTATAATGACACAACACTTTTCGAAAAGCATAATTAATAGTAAGTATGTTAATTTGTTGAAATATTCTGGCGCATATTGAATGCGCATATCATCAATCTACATGGTTCTTCCGGATACAGCAAATACATCTTGGAAAAGGATAAGTTAGTATGATTCTTTAGAAAACTGTAGATAAAGTTGGTAAGTAGGTTGTCTATGGACGCGACAAAGTCACCAAAATGAGCTTAGAAGTATCCCTCTTGTTGCGTTCTTAAAATTGTGCTTCCTTCGATTTAACCCTGATTTAGTAATTTCCTTTACCTACTTCTCCTTCTGTTAGAAGTGCTCCTGTCATTCAAACGTGCCGAAATAAGGGAGTGACCATCCGACTACTAACTATTGTCCTGTTTAACAGGGGAGATCGGAAACATCACAATTGTTCTAACCTTATCTGAATTATGTATAATTTTCTTTAGGGAGCTCTATTCGGTTGATATTCTTCCATGTCGTCTGATTCTTTGTAATCGTCCTGTTCTTTGGCATTTCATAGATCTTTTTACTTATGGAAACCTCGATATAGTCTTGCAGAAAGTTTTGATATCAAATTCTCACTTTTCGATAAACTGACTTCTCTTTGTGGCCTTCTAATTATTTCTCTTCAGGTCATTCTATAGAACTGTTGTAGATAAACAGCCGTATGCATCTATATAAAACTTGGTGTTCCTCATGGTATCTTGTTAAGTTCCAAGCTTTTTTTTTTTGTAATACCTTTTCGATTATGCATTCCCTATCAACATTCCTAATGCTTTCTGGAACCACCATTCTGACTTCTTCTTTTGGGAGAATTCCTCACACCTACTAGGGGAAGACCTTGAATGAAAGTATCTGATCTTTCTCCAATCGAATTTCTATTTGGAGGCCACGGAAAACGGGTTTGTTTTGAATTGCCTCAAAAAATCACTCCTTTTCTTTCCACTGAATCCATTCCCCATACCTTGTCATTTTCTAACTACAAGTCAGGCCTTCGTTGTCCCTTAATATTTTGGTATTTTAGGTGTTCCTTTTTCTCTTCATTTTTTGGGAAAAAATCACTATATATATCTCGCGTACAGCTTTTATAGATGTTAGGCGCTTTGAGTGTGTGTTGTGTGTGTGCTGTGTGTGTGTGTGTGTGTGTGTTATGTGTGTGTGTGTGTGTCTTTGTGTGTGTGTGTGTGTGTGTGTGTGTGTGTGTGATATGTGTGTGTGTATGTGCGCGCGCGCGTGTATGATATGTATTTATGAAGAATTTTTTTTAGGCAAAATAATTCAGATATTGATTTCAGCTATTTTAGGTATTTAATAGCTTCTTTGTAGTATTTTATTTCTCACCAAGCGCCTCGTGGGGGGTCCATCCCCTGTCGTTTGCAATGCTTTTCCACAGGACCCTCTCTTCGTACAGTCGATGTTCCTCACCTAGTCCAGAGTCCTCATCTCTTCGCCACAGGCCGCCGCCACTCCATCCTTCATACTTTTCGTTGGTTTCGTCCGGCCGGTTTCTTACCTGCAGGCTGCCATGATAAAAATCTGGCGAGGTATCATTTCTTCACCTGCCTTATACTGATGTGTCCATACCATATCAGTTGTATTCTTCTCCCGATCAATCCATCCCCGCATCGGACACACAATCCGTCTCTTATTCGTATTCTTTTCTCTCTCTTTGGTCCCCCATATCTCCTCAACACATTATTCCGCGCCGTTTTATCTTTGTTTCTGGTTGTAGTGATCGGACTCCGACCAAATAAAAGTCGAGTTCAGATCGTAGGTATAAATAAGTGTTTTTAACCTGTCTCGTCACATATCTGTTTCTCAGCAAGGGATACATGACCACTCGTTCTAGAGTAGATTATTTTATTCTTTCTTATTTACCCTCCATCATTCCATGCTGTTTACGTGTTAATCCCAAATACTTGTTCTCGCGTCTTTATATTCTTTCGCCGACCATCTCTATGTTAAAGTTTTCTCCTCTCTAGCTATCGTCATCACTTGCAGTCTTTTCATAATTCATCTTCAATCCCCTCCGTTGCAGCACCTCCTCCCATATAATTCGAGCACTCTCTGTAACGTCTCACCTGTCTCTTGCAACCAGAGCGATATCGTCCGAATATGCCATTACAACAATCTTCCTCTTCTTTACACCAATCATTTCGATAACTTTGTCCATATACAAGAATGAAAACAATGTGCACACCCTAATCCTAGTCTAACACCCTGTTTCACTCCAAACACTGTTCCTTCCATACGCTATGTCTGACAGGCACTTTCACTTGACTGAAGTCGTAAAGTCCCTTAATCAATATCATCAACTTGGTTCTATCTTAGGTGTAACGTCCTCGAGAGATCTCCCAAAGTTTTACCCT
>JABUQX010021239.1:0-25819 GCA_015478945.1 Trachelipus rathkii | reverse complement strand
GTTAACAGGTATCCTAAATTTGTTATCTGATACTTGTTACTCCCCGAATCCGACCTGGTGTGACCCCTTTGAACCAAGTCTGGGGGTATGCGGGTAGGGGGGATTGCCAGAGAGGTCCACTGTCAAGTATTGAACTGGTACTTTATTTTCTTCTGGGGAAGATGATTGTGGGATAAGTGAATTGATCAGATAGTAGGTAATCCTTTTCACGAGAAAAATAGCTAGTATTAGATTTTCCTTTTAGCTTCGTGTCTAGTGGTAACCGCCTGGCCCATACAACTGCTGGTGGGGGGTAGTATTGTGTAGAGTTTTATGATGTGTGGTGGGTTTGGTGCATTTGAAGTTGTTGTTGCGTAAATGTGTTAATGTGATGATGTGTTGGTTTGTCTGTAGTGGAGTAGCTTGTAGATTTGAAACCCATTCAAGAGTATGTTTAATTTTTTCTAATGGTTTTGGTATAAGACACAATTTGTTTGTGTTAAGTTTTTATTTAATGTTGTTGGAAAGGTTGAGTGTGGGTCATATGTTGGAAGTGTTATATTTTATTAGGTTAAGTTGTGTTGTATAGGTTGGTTATTATAAGTGGAGTAGTGGGGTTATAGTTTGTGAGTTAGTCGATAGTTTTGAGGTTGTGAATATTTTGTGAGGTGTGTAGGGATTGATTGTTGTGTGTTAGGTGGTTTTTAGAGGTGGTGGTTTATTTGGTACGGTGTTTGTTGAGGTAAGTAGGTGTGTTGATAAATGTATGTTTGTAAATGTGGTGTATAAATTTTTTTTTGTAATTTTTGGTGTTGTATTGGAGGATGTTATGGTTGGTGTGTGGTTTTTTTATGGAGTTTGAGTGTTCTTGTGTGGGTTGATTGTGTAGTGTCTGTTGTTTGGTGTGTGTGTTTATTTGTAGTTGTGGGGGTAGTGTTGGTTAGGTATGGTGTTGTGGTTGGGGTGGTTGGTTATGGGGTTGGGTTTTTTGTTTTTCCTGTATTGTGGAGTGTTTTAATTGTGGGTAGGGTATGATGGTGATTAAGGTGTGATTAAGATGGTGTGATTTTTGTTTGGATGTATTTATATATATATATATACTATATGGTCTGGTTATTATTTTGGTATGTTGTATTTTGTTTGAGTGTTTTGTTTGTGAGGGTTAGAATGTGTTTGTATGTGTGTGGGTATAAATTGTATGGAATGGATGTTATTGTTTGTGAGTGGTTATATTAGTTGATGAGATTGGCGACTGCGCCGCCGAACGCCCTGAAATTTTGCCATAACCGTGCAAGCAGGTTTTTGTTAGGCGGTTTTTTTTTCGGGTTTCCCGAAAAATTTTTTTTTTTTTTTTTGGGATGGTGTTGGTGGGTTAGTATAATGATGTATCTACTCTTGGGTCGTGTGGATATGATGGTGTTGTGGTATTTTATGTTTAATTTTTTGATTTCGTGAATGGGGGTGTTCTTTAATTTTAATTGGTATTTCAACGGTGAAACGCGTCTTTGAAAGTTGCGTTTCGGAAGTTTTTTTGCTTTTGCTTCTTTATACGAAATTGTCGTCATTCAAACATAGATAAGCATTAGAGAGTAGGTTTACAACACTTTCTTTTGTATGTATTGTTGTGATGTGTGTTAGGTGGTATTTAGAGTGGTGTGGAGTAATCAGTGATTGTGTTCGTTAGTTTATTGTAATTGATTTGTATGTTTTTTTTGTGGTTGTTACTTGAGTTATTTATGGGGTTGGTTAGTTTACGGTTATCTATTTGTTTATTGATGTTGTATGTTTATGTGTGTCTTATTTAGTGATATATGTTGTGTGTGTGTGTGTATATAGTTGACTTGGATGTAGGGGTATTTGAGTTGTTGTACTGGTTGTGGTTACTAGTGTTGTATGATACTTTTAGATTGTAAAAACTGACTACTTGTGAAAACGTGGGTTACTAATAATAATTATAATAATAATAATAATAATAATAAAATAATAATACATTTAATAATAATAATATCGTTCTCGTAAATGTGATGTTTGTTTTTTTTTTGAGTCAGTATTCTGGTATTAGTTTTGTAAATTAATGAGCAGAGTGAGTTTATGATTAATTAAATTAATAATAATAAATAATTAATAATAATTATGAATGCAGTATGGTGGCATGGGTGAGTGGAGCCGTGGTTGTATAAATGTGTGGGTGTTTAGCATGAGTGTGTGAATGGATTGGTGGGGTGTTTTGAATTTTATAGTATATTGATATTATATTGATGTTATAGCGATAATAGTTATGTTAGTACCGTTTGTTTTTTTTTAAATTGTTTTGGTAATTGTAGAGCAGTGTTGTGTTGTGGTTTATAGGTATGTATATTTATTATTATTGTTGATTCTTTTCTATATATTATGGTGTATATTTATGAAATGAATATTAAGAATAATAATTAAATAAAATAATAATATAATGAATTAATAATAATTAATTAATAGATAATAATTAGCAATTAATTAGTAACTAATTAGTAAATTGTTGTGAGTATGTAATATTATAATTACTTTATTCTTGTTTCTATTATTTGATTATTATTTATATTATTTATTATGTATTGTTATTATTCTTTCTTCTATTTTAATTTATATTATTATTATTATTATTATTATGATTTTTTATGTTATAATTGATTTTGTTTGTATTTTGTGTATACTGAATGTGTATTATATTGTGGGTTGGTATTCTTGTCGATTATTATTGTTTTTTGTATGTTGAATTGATTTTTATATTAGTATTTGTTGATTGTATTTATTGATTTTTAGAATGTGATTAATATAATAATCTGTGGTGCCCGTGCTGATTCTGGTTTTGTTTCTTGGATTTATTATTTTTTGTGTCTTGTGTGTGTGTTTGTGTGGTGAATGTTTGTTTGTTATTTGTGATAGTTTGGTGGGAGTACGTGTTACTATTATTTATTATTCTGGGTTATTCCTTTATTGTTTTGTATGGGTTTTTTGAGTATGTTTTTTTTATGGTTTTAAATGATGTGATGGTGTATAATGTAGTTGTGTTAGGTTGTGTTTATTGTTTTTATTTCTGTAGAGTTGAATAATGTGGGTATTGTGTGTTTTAGGTGGTTGTGGGTGATTTGTGGTTGGATGTTTGATGTTGTTTATTTGGTGTTTATGGTGTTATATGGTTATAGATTTAGTGAGTGAATGGTGGTTTTAATGATTGGTAGATGTGAGTTGTTTATTTATTATTTATAATTATGTAAAGTAAAATAATATTATTTTTGGTGGTTGTGGATTATATTATTATTATTTATATTATTATTATAATTATTATTATTATTACATTATTTATTTTATTATTATATATTTTATTAGATATTATTATTATTATTTTATATTATTATATTATTGTATTATTATCTTATTATTTATTATTTGGATATTAATATGTATATATGATGAATGTTGTAGGATTTTTGTATGAGTGTTATATTGGGAAGTATTAATTGGTTGGAGTTTTATTATTATATTATGGTGTTGTTGTCTGTATATGTATGGTTATTGTTGTATGTGTTTTTAGATTATTATTATTAGATGTAATTAATATTTTTCTATTATTATTTATTATATGTATTATTATATTATGTTTTTTTGTATGTTATTGAGTATGGCATTTATTCATTACTTTAGCTAAGTGTAATGGATTATTCTTGGTACGTATTTTTATTTAATGTATTGCTGGTAAATGGTGGTATGTGTTCAGTGGGGTTGGGTTATTATTAGTCGTTTATATTATTGGTTAATTATTATTAATTTATGTTGTTATTTATGTGGGGGGTTATTTGTTTATTTTATTATTATTATATTGAGTTTTTTGGGTGTTTTATTGTATTTAATTATGATGTGGGATTGTAGTATTATTATTGATTGTTATTTATTATTGTATTATGTATATTTTGATATATATTACTAAGGCGATTATTAGTCTTGATCATCCGGGTGCTACAATTTATATGTGTCCAGAATTATATAGAATGTGGGTACTTTATTTCATATTATTATTATTTATTTCATTGGATTTGGTTATTATGTGATACTTTATTAATGAGAATTATAAGTATGAAATTGTTTGGTTATTATTGATTAGTCATGATAGTTTATATGGTATATATTATATTATTTATTATTTATTATTATTATTATATTTATATTATTTTGTGGTGTATGTAATGTATAATCTCTCTAGAGGCATATTTATTATAATTTATTCGTTTATTGTGATTTGGTATGATATTGTATTTTGTTGATTGTTGAGATGGTTGTATAGTTAATTATAATTATTATTATTATTATTATTTTCATATTATTATTATATTTATATTATTATTATTATATATTATTATTATTATTATTTATTATTATTATTTTATTATTATTATTATTATTATTATTATTATTTCTTTATTATTCGATTATTATTATTATTATTGATATTATTATTATTAATTCCTCGGTCGCCTCCATCCACTCTGTATTATTATTATTATTATTAGTATACTTATATTATATTTTATTTATTATTACTACTAGGTAATTGGAAATCTTGTGGAGAGGGGACAGCTGCGGTGGTACGGACATGTTTAAGATGGTATTATGGTACAGGAGCAATATCGAGTGCCTAATCTGTTATTTATTAAGATATCTGTGTGAATGGTATTACCGGAGGGTAGATGAAGTGTGGAAAACCCAAAGTTAGATGAAGGCAATGACTAAGGTGAAGGCGGCATATTATAGTAAAAAAGTTGATTTGGGATATGCGTCCATGGATCTGGATGGTGATCTGTCTGATGATATGTGGATTATTACTATAAATTAATAACAGATTGGACGTCTGGAGAAGTTTCAGATTGTCAGTAACAACTTTGACAGTATGCTATGCAATCTATTACAGGAGGATTGGTATTTAATTATGTCATTTGGGATGAAAGTTATTGGAGAAAATAAAATATAATTATTATTAATATTATTATTAATTATTATTTATATAATATTTAATTTTAATTATTAATATTTATTATATTATATTATTATTAATTATTATATATATTATTTATTTAAATTAATATTAATTAATTATTATAATTATATTATTATATATATTTATATATTATATATTTATATAAATTATATTATATTATATATAATATATTTATTTATTATTTTATATATAATAAAATATTGGACGTATATAAATGTTTTTTAAAGAATAACTTCTAGGATAATTATTAATTCGGTGGTCGGTTTATACGGAGTCAGCTTTCAGCGACAACATTTATTAGCGAGACTTAATTATTTAATTATCTTATGAAAGAGGTCAAATATGCCAAATCGAATCATTTTCTTTGTCTCCTCAAACGGAAAAGAACTCGAATTCTGAGTGGTATATTATTGTTGGTACGGAATCATTACACGGAAACAGAAAATAGTAGTAGTTAGAGGAATTTGAATCGCTAAGTAGAGAATAGAAAAGCATTATTCGGTTTATATACTGCCCCACTTTATACCTATTTTATAAATGTTGAGATTACTCAGTGTGTTTTTCATTTCGCATATTCAGAAATTTAACCTTCATTTATTATTACTTAGCTAATCACGGAAAGATTCACCGTCTAAGTTACTCCCTATTCTCACTTGGTTCATATCTTTACCTTTATTATCTCGTCTCACTAATGTTGGGGTCATTCCCTTGCCCAGGTGTGCCGCATCCGCAATACTATAGCTCTCTCTCACCTCCCTTACAAAAATATCCCGTCCATTATCACTTATTATTATTCATTTCCTATTAGACCTCTTTCTTATTCTATGCCTCTAGCCTCAATACTCACTATTTCCCTCCTCCAGGCAATTTACTTTAACTGACTTTCCAATATATCACTATTTTTTCATCTCTCGGATTTCTATCCTATGACCTGTATTATTCGATTCCCTCACACACTCACCACTATTTTATCATTTCGTTAACCTCTCCTATATAGAATCGACAAATTTAATTCATTCATCTTCTCCCACATGATCCAATCCATTATTTCTAACGTACTTTCATTTATTATCTCTTCTTTTATCCCAATTTTCTCACATCCACACTAATCTCTATCTAATACGGTTCTTACTCTTCATAGAAGTATAGAGAGAGAGATGAGAGCATGATAGAGAGAGAGAGAGAGAGAATGATGAGAGAGAGTATATATTAGAGTGAGGTTATATGAGAATTGAGAGATGAGATAGAGTTCTAATGAGGGAGAGATGAGTGATCTTCTTCTACTGAGAGAGAAGAGAGATTGTTGCATTTTCTTCTACAATGAGAGAAGAGAGATTGTTGTGTTTTCTTCTACTGAGAGAGAAGAGAGATTGTTGCATTTTCTTCACAGAAGATAGAAGAGAGATTGTTGAGTATAGAAAGAGAGAGATGAAGAACACGGATGGTTTTTTGATATGTTAAGATAATTTCCAAATTATCATTTAATACCATTTTGCAAGTGAGAGAGAATAAAAAAAAGCCACGCTCGAGGAGAGAAAGAGATGGATAGTTAGAGTGGGAGGTATCCAGGGAGGAGTTAGAAGAGAGAGGCGTAAGAGTGCATCGAGAGTTAGAGAGAGAGTTTAGAAAGAGTGAGTGAGTGAGAGAGAGCGAGAGAGAGAGGAGAGAGAGGAAGGAGAGAGAGAGAGAAAGAGAGAGAGAGAGGCTGAACATATGGTTGCTAGAGATTTAGAACATTTCCTGCATCTAAGTGATAAATTAATAATTTAGTAGCTGATGGTTGTGTATTAATTATGTGATGGTGTTAATTATATAACATTAGTAAATTGTTAATTTGGATTTTTGCAGTATTATTAATTGGTGATTGTGTTATTAATAGTGAATAGTTAATAGTGATGGATGATAGTGATAATGATAAAAGATAATAATGATGATGTGGTGCTAATGTTAATAATAATAATGATAACGATAGTGGCAGTGATTGTAATGATGGTAATGATGATAATATTACTGATGGTGTTGATGGTGATGATGATGATAATAATGATGGGTAGTTTGATAATAATAAGTGGGTAATAAATAGTGACGGTAATATGATTAATGTAGAAATAATTAAGTTATGAACTTAAATATTTAACCTATATGAGTATATACGTATAAATATATATAGTATATATATATAGTATGTATGTATATTATATATATATATTAAGTTATAGGTAATCTCTGAGAAAGTTATATTTAAGTAATACCTCAACAAAAGCACAAACTCTAGATATATATAGTACTAATTATATATATTATATATATATATTATTATATATATTATAATATATAGATATATATATATATAATATAATATATATATATATAGTATATATAATATATTATTAAATTTATGAACTTAAATTTATTTTAATAAATTTGCCGATGACTCCCTGAGATTAGGCCGCCAAACAAAGCGAGGGTCCCCAGGTTCGCAACTGGTCGGGTGGGAGAATGTGAGCTATTCTTCCCTTGGGCTTGGCTTCGTCCCTGCTCAGACGTTAAATGAGTACACCTCCTCCTTGATTAGGCCTCTGCCCGTGAGCGGATGATTTATCTTTTGTAAAAAACAAAAGCAAAAAAAAAAAACTAGGATTTGACGAGTAGTGCGAACCCAGTCCCCTTGTCTCGACTCGTATGATCGATTAATAATAATGATTGGAAAAATATATAGAGGCTCTTAGCTAGCCATGAAAAAAGTGGTGAACACTGACAAGCTCTCAAAAATGGAAAGAATTCGAAATCAGATTGGAGAAAAATAAAACTGTTGATGCAGAACATTTGTGTAAAATAAGAGAAGAAGAAAATTACTGGCACCAAGTGTTAGAAAGATTGATAGTACTGGTAAGTGTTTAACAAACCAAAAAGGGGAGAAACAATGGAAAAGAGGGGCAGAGGAGGATTTGGAGGACCAAATTCCGGAGGACAAACGTTGGGGAGGAAAGGAGTTGTGGGAAGACAAATGGAAGAGGAAACACAAGATAACAGAAAGACAATAGTTAAAAAGATTCAGAGTGGGAAACAAAGGGACATAAAACATAATTAAGAGGGATAAAAAGGCCAACCAAAGTATTGGTATGAATCTTATCTAAGATCGGAGATAAAATAGCTGGAAGTGGGACAGGAGATTCGTTGAATTCTATGTGTATGTGATAGAATCACATCTGTTATCTACCAGTGAATAATGGGAGAGCAGAGAGAAAGAAGAGAACGTAAGGTCAGATGTTAATATGGATCAAAATTTAATAGATTAGAATAACTCGCGAAAAAAAAAGAAAGAAAAAAATTGGAGAAGCGATTTCAAATGGTCAAATATGGACTGTGGAAAAATCATAGGGGAAACACGGAGGATAGAACAATGGTGTTGAAAGACGCGAAATTCCTCGAAATGGAAATCATTACAAGGTAAAAAATAAAGACTTGGATATAGAAAGAAAAAATAATATGTCTAACTAAAGAAGATATATAAACAGAAAGAGAGGATAATATACACATAAGATAAGACAGAAGGATGAAGGAAAAGGAGAGAGACAAAGGAAAAGGAGAAGAAAAAAGAATACTACATTGTGTGTGACTATACTATATATCTAATAATGGATACCAGTTAGTATCCACCCCCGAATTTTCCCTTTTTCTGGTAAAGAAGAAGAAGAAGAAGAAGAAGAAGAAGCAGAAAGAAGAGAAAGAAGAAAAGAAGGAAGAGAAGAAAGAAGGCCATCTGTTATCTCGAACATTAATCTGAGTCGTGAGACTCAGTAAAGTCTAAATTCTAGTGCTCGTACTTTCCCGCCCTCTCTCTCTCTCTCATGCTCATACCTACTAGACTAATTTGTCTTTGCATGCTTCTTCATCTCATCTCTCTCTCTCTGCTTCCTATAGCTCTTCTACATTTCCTCTTCTGCACTAGCTTTCATCTTATATCTTCTCTATAGACGTGTTTATGTGAAGTCTACATATATCTTATATTTCTATTTGCCGTCCTAATCTCTATCTATTAGTTTCTACTTATATTTTGCAGATCGTATCGTCTATCTGTCTATTCTATCGTAGGTCGTGTTCACTCCCTCATTATTTCTATTCTCTTATTTCTTATACTCTCTATCTATTCTATCTTCATCACTATCGTATTTTATCTATCTATCTATCTATCTATCTATCAATATATCTATCTCATCTTACTCCTTTTCTATCTACTCTCATTCAAACTTCTCTATATAATCTATCTATTTTCTCATGTCTCAACTAAGGATCGTAGTATCGTGATTCGTATCATTTATTTAACTAATATATCTACACATACGATTCTCTCTATTGCTATAGCTCCTTTCCACAAGCAGAACTTAGGCTGGCAAAGACGTCATTAGAAAAAGAAATATATTAGAGATCTTATAAGATTTTATCACCAATTTTCTTTATTTGTAATCTCAATTTTTTCTTTGAGCATTCTTAAGAATTTTTATTTTACTGGAATCATATATAGAATATAGACCCAGAAAATGTGGTGAGTCTCGCTCGCTCAAGGACGACGGATAATAGCTATTCATTCAACCACCTCTCACAACGCTCTGCATATATATTTCTCTCTCATATATACTTGGTCAGACAGTGTATGATTTATAATTTCCATTATATATAAACAAAATCCTAATCAATGAAATAGATTAGGTATATTCAGTCCGATTTTCTTTTCGATTTATAAATGTTATGTAAAAGAAATGTTTATTTCTCATTGTATATTCACCATGTAATTAATCATAATCATACCATAATAACTAAGATAAATTTAATAATAATAATTAATAAATAAAATATATATCTGTAGTGAAAGTGATATTAATTCAATAATTATAAATTATAAATAAATATAAATTATAATAATAATGTGTAAATTTATTCTTATCATTATTAGTTTAGTGTGATATATATAATATATATTAATATAATTACATATAATTAATTAATAATAATCTATTGTATATATTATTATTATTATTAGTATTATTATTAATTATATATTTGTTATTTATTATTATTATTATTATATATTTATACGTTTATTATTATTATTTATCTCAATTATTATTAAATTACTTTATTATGTGGTGATTATTATTATTATTAATTGAATATATATATAGTATTTATATTTTGGTTATATTATGTGATTATTATATAAGATAACTTATTTTTATATTAGCTCTTGAGTAACAAGTAGACTAGTAGTCGCTCGTGCAGTAGTAGTAGTTAGTAGTCTCAATGTGTGATGTCTCTTACGCTTACCACCCGAACAGGGTTGTAAGTCAATACCATGAATTCTCTCACTTTAGATATCAAAGCTCAATGTTATGTGAACGGAGCAGTTCGCATGCAGCTGCGAGGGTCAGAGTTCGTCAATGGAGGGCTATGAAGGGTTAGATCATCTAGCTGCTCGAATAGTATAAATAGTGTTGTCGCTTTTCTCAAGGGTCATGTTTTCAATAACGATAGTATGGCATCCGCTTGAGTTCCCTCGCACATGTGTTGAATAGTAGCTGTCATCCGCTTTCCATGTTCTGATAGAATCCTACCTTAAATGGAAGACCTAATCTCAGATTCTCTCGCTCCCTCTCCGCTCGCTCTCCTCTCCTCCTGGTGTTGTGTAAGTGTTGTAGGGGTAGCGATGGTATTCGTTCAGAGAATTATCTATTATTAGTGCGTGTACAGTTGTGTATTGTACACTCTCTTTTATAAATTGACAGGTGGTGAGCGTGGGGTTTGCGAGGTGGTCAGGTCGGTTACGTGTCGCAGGTGCTCCTCATTTTGGTCATATAATGGAGAGGGAAGGTCGATTATATAAAAATGTATATAAGTTATACGTTGGTTTTTGTTTTTAAAGAAAACTTATGATATCAGAGACATTCCATTTTGGACACTAATACTCTAGATCTTCTGTATTGCATGACTCTCACTTTATCATTATTTAATTAAACTTAATTATTATAATTTTCATTTAATATATATTAAACGAATTTAGTATTTTACCCTTTATTAAATAAAGTGAAGAATAAAAACGATTTTAACTCCGTTTTTCTTTCATAACTTTTTTTATGCGTTAAAAATAATACTGATAGTAATTTTTGTTTTACTTTTTCCATGAAACTTCCTTTCCTTCAAACTTCATATACTCATGAAAAATGTATTTTACTTTTATGTTTAAAAACTTCCTTGAAAAAGGGCTAATAATCATACAATAATATATTATTAATTTATTATTTATTATTATTTTTTAATTTTATCATTATGTACCGAATTATTAATGTTTTCTTAACTTTTCTATCGTTGGTGTCACAAAGTGTTGAGTTTATAATATTATTTATAATTTTATATTATTGTTATTTAGATTGTTGATATTTATTTATCATTATTAATTTGATATTCGTTTGATATTTCTAACTATTTAACTATCTACTTCGTATTTACTACTTATACTTTGATATACAATAATAATAATTTAAATAAATATAAATAATAATGAATAATAATATTAAATAATAATAATATTTAATAATAATTAATATAATATTTTTAAATTCGAATAAAAAATTAATAATAATAAAAACTATTCTAAACATGACATTATTAAATAATAAAAATAATACACAAAACATGTATTAAACTAATTAATTAATAATATTATAATAAATATAGAATAATAGTTAATAATTAATAATAATAATTAAATAATAATAATTAATAATATAATTAAATTAATAATAATAATAAACATTTTCCATCTTATCATAATATATAAGGATAATTGCTCGAAAAACTACTTTCTCCAATTTCCATACATATATATAGTTTTCATTGTGAATATAACGGAAGCTACTCACAAATAAAATAAAAATACTAACCATATAACCCTCTAATAATAGGGCTACCCAAGAAAAAATATTATAACATTATACTACTCCATAACTAACATTATAGTTAGCAACATTTATAAACATCACAGTAAACCCACTTCCATGATATGGTGAAGATAGTATTGATAGTGAATATATGATATATAGTATATATATATAAGATGTAAGAGATATGAGTGAAGAGAGATGAATGTGAAGAGAGAGAGAGAGATATATGAAGAGTAATATTATATATATATATATATATTTATATTATAAGATATTAATATTGATATATATAGATAAGTAGTTAAGAGATAATGATGAGAGATATAGATATGAATAGACGAGAGAGATAAGAGAGAGAGAGATAGAGATAGTGAGAGAGAGAGAGAGAAGAGGAGAGGTTTTTGAATATATTTTTAAATAATAAAATAAATTATTCCTTCATAGTTTTTGAAAAAGGATCGTAATTTCCACATCACCTATATATCATTAATAAAACCTAGACCTGTTAACAGAAATCTCATATGCGATACCTATAATACAAAAATTATCTATGTTTTAACTCAATTAAGATATATCTAAACGGTCCTTAAATGCTATAACAATTCTCATATTATCTTAAGACGATATTTTAAGTGCTCTTCTATTTATGAACAACATAATAAGTACTTATCTACTAACTTATCTACATTATATATAATATAACTTTACTATTAATAATTAAATATTGATAAATTAATGATATAAATAATTAAATATATAAATAATTAAATTAAATAATATAATATTATAATTATATAATTATATTTAATAATAATAATAATAATAATAATAATAATTAATAAATAATATGAATATTAAAATGGTGGATCTGAAATTTTTATATATATAATTTATTAATTTTATATATTATTAAATTATTATTATATTATTATTTAATTATTTATTTATAGTGTATTTCGATATTTACCAATTACAGCTAAGCAGTTCAATTATACAGTTAATAAAGCTTTAATATATTCTCCGTATTAGTGTTTTTTAAATCGTAAAATGCAGTTCTTCTTACATTACTTTAGTCCAACGTTCTAGCCACCCTTTGATTCACTAAAGGCATATCGACTGCACATTGTTCCATTTACTGAAATTTTTCTTATAGTAATATATCAGTATGTATTTTATCCTGCTCGGAAGTACATCTGGTGAACGTATGTATGGCGTAGATTTTAAGTGAATACATAAATAAACTATATTATTGAATTATATTCTCATTGTTTTTCTTTATATTTTTTCTGGGTCACACTATTCTTAATGTGTCAGTATATTAAATAGAATTACAGATTTGAATTTTTATAAATAAGGCATAATTAGTTTTTTTATAAATATTCCATAGATTTAGTGCTTAAGGAATTTTTCTACATAACAGGTCTAGAATTCGTTGTATCTCTCGTGATTTTGAGTCGCACATTTATATCCAGTCTAAATCTTCTACTGACTTAATGTAAATGTGCATCTGATTTCCGTGCTACTCTAATTAATTACATAATTACTCATACTTTAGATTTATAATAACTGACATTCTTGTCTAATGTTATTAACGAATAGTATGGTTCGTTGCTAATGTATACTCCTTCATTCTTTATGTAATCTGTATTTTTATCTCTGTCGGATACCAACTTCTCTTCATTTCAACGCCTATGTTTGGCTGCTACAATTATAATGAAGATTAAATTAAGGTGTAGATCTACGTGCTGAGAGTGGTTTGTTGTCATTTATATTCCCTGATTATCGGATGTCCCAATTTTCTGTAGTGTAACCGTAATATATTATTTTACCTAAAGCCGTGATATTATATATATATAGATAAATATTGTTATATTAGTATAATTATAGTATAGTTCTCAATATAATATAACTCAGTAATAATTATAATCGAATATTAATATATATAAGTCACTAGTTGTGGATCATTTGTATCTTAAATACTCTAATGCAACAATATAGGTATTATTTTTGTGAAAAAGTAAACATTTCACTGTATACAATATACGCCGGATGCGAGAGTCATGTATAATAGACCTTAAGTTGACTAATCAGCTCGTTGTATTGATTATAGGTTTTGCAGTTTTTAGCGGTTGTGATATAGACTAACTGACAACCGCTATAGTAGTGTTTGACAGTTTATGTAGTGATTGTCGGTGGTCAAATAAATATACGCGTTGCTTTATACTATTGCTGTGCTGTGCTGAGTTTATCGATCCAATGTCACTATTTTATCATTAAAGTATATATATATATATATTTAATATATATAAAATATATATTATTTAATATTATTATATATATATTATTAATAATATATATATATATATTAATATATATATATATAATATAATTTATATATATATATATATTATATATATATATATATATATATATATATATATATATTATATATATATATTAATATATATTATATTAATATATGTATATATAATATATATTAATATATATATTATATATATATAATATATATATTTATATATATATATATATTATATATATATTAATATATATAGTTATACATATATAAAGTATTAATATATATATATTATATATTATTATTATATATATATTATATTATATATATTTATATATATATATATATATATATATATATATATATATATTATATTATATATATAATAATATATATATATATATAATATAACTATATATAATATATATATATATTGATTATATATATATATATAATATATATATATATATTTATATATATATATATATATTATATATTATAATATATATATATATATATTATATATTAATATATATATATATATATCATATATATATAATATATATAATATTCATATATATATAAATATATATTAATATAGATATATTATATATTATTATATATATTATATATTATATATATTAATATATATATACTTACTGCATTTATTTTTTCCACTATGTGTGATTCATATTCTTCTATATACTTTATAGCTTTTGATCTATATATCTCTGACTTATCTTTCGTTGGAGTGTTCACGCTTGCGAACTATTTTTAATTATTTTCCCGTATATAGAAGGTTTTTTTCTACTATAGATTCTTTAAGTTTCATAAGCGTGAAATAAATAATACGTATGCTCTTAATTTCAAATAAAATTGTAGTACCCTAAAATATAGGTAACTTATCTCAGCTTTAATAATATATAGTTTCCTGATTAATGACTATTATTTTTATAAAAAATAACTATTTTTGTTTCATCATTAATTATTTTATTGATATTTTTTCTTATGAAATAGTATAATTAAAATTGAATATAAAAATATTTATATTCCGTTATGTTTCAATTTTAAATATTGATTGATATATATATTTAATTCTTTTAGAAGATCAATATATTTGCTACTTCGATATTTACATTGTCATATATTATCTCTTTCGATTTTACTATCTCACAATATATGAAAAAAAAGTTATTAATTCTCCCAAACTAAGTGATCGTTCAAACTACCGTTCGGAGATACGGTAGTATCCTAGTTCATATTGTTTCCTATCGGTAACCATCAAGTTTCTAATATTTTGTTTTATTTTTTTTATAGGTCATTCAGCGGTCTCTTAACGATCAATTGAATAATTTTAATTATTTTGTTATTTTAATTTCAGTCTTTTTTATATAAAATATTTATCATTACACTATTATATATAAACAATGAATGATTTTCGTGACTATTATAGAGGAAGAACACTAATTTTATTTATAATGATTTTATTGTAAAACAAAAAATAAATAATAATCGGGAAAAGGATGCTTTAATCTTAAAAGCAATTTATTTGTTCATTATATTTATTGATGTGGTTAAGTATTACAGTTGCTCTCTCTCTTCTACTTATCTCTCCAAAAAATCGTAATGACCAACGTAAATGTAGTAATAATCAATTTAATACTATCGTTATTCTAATACTATATTTAGTAGTATACTATAATTAAACAATCAATATAAATAAATATATTATAAAAGAGTGAATTGATATAAATTGTTAAATAATTATATACGTTTAATTAGTTTAGATATTAGAATTATATTAAATTATGTTGAAATTTATTTTTATATTGTACTATATGAGATAATAATGATATTGGTACCCTTTGCTTATATTCTATAATTATTGTGGACTAGCACGCCTTTAGTGTAAGATATATTTATATTATATATTATAATATATATATATATATATATATATATATATTAATATATTATATATATATATATATAATATATAGTATATATATACATAATTTAATAATATTTATTATTAACATATATAATATATTATATATATATATATATTATATATATATATATATATATAATATATATATATATATATATATATATATTAATATAATATATATTTAATATATATATATATATATTATATATAATATTAATATATATATATATATATATATATTAATATTATATATATATAATTTATGGGCGTATTTAGACTGGATGAGTGATAGGTGTTATGATGGAGTAGTGATACGGGGTCAGGACCCCCCCTCACTACTCAGAAATATTTCTCTCTGGTTGATCCCGATACTTTTTTTTATGAATTATATATATATATACCTCAAACCAGGAATTTCTGCCTTATCATAGGGTCACAAGTTATCATATATGCATAAAATGTACCTCTCTCTTGTACGAATAATGCTCTACTCTCTCTCTTTCTCACTATATCTCTCTCTCTCTTCTCTCTCTTCTCTCTCTCTCTCTCATTACTCTATCTCTAGCTCTCTCTCTCTCAATATATATATATATATATTAATATTTATATATATATATAGTATATATATAATATTATTATATATATATATATTTATTAATTTAATATATTATATCGATATATATATATATATTATATATACTATAATATATATATATATTAATATATATATAATAATATATATATATTATATATATATTAGTATATATTAATATATATATTATATATATATATATATATATATATATATATATATATATATATATATATAATAACTACACTATTATACAACTAGTGCTTTAATTCTCCCCTATGCAGAGTATGTAACATCAGGGGACCACAGGATATAAATCGTACTATTTAAGGGCCGGCAATATATCCTCACAAACCAGCTGACTATACCATAACGTGTAGTTTTGCATAAGTGGAGTTATTAATTCTATGAGCCCCTGATTATATATATATATATATATTAATATATTAATTATATATAATAATGTTTAGATTCACTGTAACAAATAACATAATAAACAAATCTCATTCAAAAAAAAAAATTTTTTAAATTGTTCCCGAGCATTAACGGAGCTTAAAAATATATTCACCTCTACTACTTATCATCTTAATAAGATCAAAACCTTTTGAATTTAGATATGAAACAAGTTCATCATCTTGGCTTTTTGGGGAAGGTCCTTTTTTAAGGTATTCTACAACCATATAATTAATTCTAACTTTTTCAAATGGGAAGTTGAACAACATACTCTTTTCACCCCCTTGAGTGTCTAGAGATAATAGATCTACTACAGTAACATTCAGTGCCAGTAAATAGGTTACAAGGGGAAAGCATTGAAAGCTGGAGTATGTGAATGTGCCTTTGTTTTCATTCACAGAATTTAGAATCACATCCTGATATGTATGGAATCTCGACTTGATACTTCGAACGTTTGACTTAAAAAGCCAAAATTGTGATTTACTTTTGGAATGTGGTATTTCAAAAACAGATTTCATTGCATACTTTTGGGGTGATAAACAAGAACATGAAGTCCATGCTTTTCTATGTCTAGTCTCTAAAGCTTCACAATTTATTTGATCAGGTTCAATAAGCAAACCAGTCCAATTTTTCTTGTATTCTAACCAAAGAGTATTCGAAATGTGTACCCCATCTACAGCACCTGCTTCAATGAAAAAACCTGGACCCTCGATGTCTTTAAAAGTATTATAAATAAAATCCTGCAATTCATTGTTTTTCCGAAGAAATGGTTTTTTTTCTTTTTTTGGGGGGATAGTCATATTGTATGGCAAAGTTGAAGGAGGGTTCAGAAAATTTGAATAGACATAGGACACAAGTTGAGGGTCCTCAGCCATAAGAGGTCCTTCTAAGCGACTTAGGAAGCTCGAGGATTCACCAGTATGCAATGCAACATTGTTGTCTGGTAGGAAGCTTAAGATATCACCAGTATCCAATGCATCATTGTTGTCTGGTAGAGATCTCGAGAGATCACCAGTATACAACACAATATAGCGACCTGAGAATCTCTGAAATATATATATATATATATATATATATATATATATATATATATATATATATATATTATATATTATATATATATATATATATATATATATATATATATATATTATATATATATATATAGTATATATATATATTATATATATACTATATTAGTGCTGTACCGAATCCGGCAGGAGATTAAGATTTTATGACGGTTCCGGCCAGAACCCGTTTATTTCCTTTCTGAAAAGTACCTTTTAACACCTACAGTTCACACCAAATAAACAATTCTTCTAACTATTAATAAAGACGATTTTCTTTTTAAATAAATAATTTTATACAACCACTACAGTAGTATAGGGAGCGCTTTCAACGGGTTTCGAACATTCGGCACTAGACGAATGTTTTGTTACTTTTTGGTACTTTTTAGTGCTTTTCGGGATATCAATTTTTCGGCTGACCAGATTGCATATTGTTTTTCCCGCTGAGTCCGATTTTGATGGTTTGAGCCCGCGTTCGCCACAATTTCCCGCGTTTTTACCGCAGGTTCCTGCGTTTTTAACGCTTGAAGCTCAAATTGGGTGTTTTCGAGGTCGGTGATGCGTTTTCTGAGGTTCTGGAACCAGTCAAACCAAGTCAAAAGCCGATATGACTTGAAATTTTGTAAAGTCGATAGATTTTGACGCTTGAGTTAGGATAGGTAGGATATGTTAAGTTGTTAGCGTTTATTCGTTGATCTGTATGATCGATAGGTTATTTTGATGTTTGACAAAGGAATTTTGCCCAATGTCCACGTTTATTTATAGTTCAAATGATGTTATATTTGAATATGCAAGACACTTGATGAATGTAGTATCAATTCATAGTTTCAAGAATGGGGCGGGGGGGTATCTATAATAAACGGGAGAATTTAAAGATTAGTTTGTTAGATAATAAAGGATTTTAAAATTATATGATTGAAATGCAGGGATAGGTTGAGTTTTGCTGTGAATTGAGGGGTAAGGTATGAGAACTTCTTCATATCCCAATGTTAATGTTTATGCGTAGTTTCCCAAATGTTAGTATCTATTGTAGTTTTCCTCCATTGTAAGTGTTAGATATGTTAGGTTATGTTTAACTTCTGCTACGTTTTGTTAATATTACTATGACAATGCAAAATTAACACTGATTTGTAGAGAAATGATAGTTTCGTAAGATATTACTGTGTTAACTGGTGATGTTGTGATAGAAACGCGGGTTAGGTTAGGTTAGGTTTTGCTGAGTAATGTTAAGTTCACCCGAGAATTTTGCAATGTCTACGTTTAAATCATAGTTCAAAATAACGTTATATTTGATTGCGAGTGGCGTTTTGGTTGAAAGTTAGGTATCAATTCATAATTCAAGATGGTGGTATCTTGATAGATTGGTCACTTTTGTTAAGGGATTTTGTTTACTGATTTACTGCTTTAGCTTTTGCTGATATGTTGGAAAAGTAGGGAACGGAGAGTTTTGTATGTCTGTTAGCTACTTTACCCTTTGATAAGTAAGGAACTTTGTGAAGGTTAGCAGTATTCATACGTGAGGTTTGTTAGGTTTGTCGTTGTTTATTATATGATTAGTTTATTATTAAATGTTAGCTTTATTGATGAGAAAACTTTGTTACCTAGCATATTTCGATGAGTCTGTATAATAATGAGTAGCTGTTATGATTAAATTTTGTTAAATATTACTATGTTAAGGTAAAACTAACTATGATATTGTTACAGATATGATGAAAAAAGGGTGAATAGGGATACGCTTGTGGTATTGCAATTTTAGTTACTTTACTGTGTTAGCCATAGAACCTTGTTAATTTGTTAGCAGTTTATTCGAGGGTAAGGCATGTTAGGTTGTCGCTGTACATTATTATTCTTAGTTCATGTTATGATATGTTGGCTTTATTTTAATGTAAAGCCTTTGTTACGTTAGCATTATTTTATGTTAGTATATAAAAAAACTTTATTTAATTTTCTGTTTATCCAAAATGATACTTCGAAATATGACTTGAATCAAAAGCATCAGTAGAATCAATAGTCATGGAAGGTGGTGGTGGTTTAGGGAATGGAGGGGCTGGTGATTTTTGCATTTACTGATTTATTGATTTACTCCTTTAAAATCAGTAACTATTACACTTTTACTATGATATTTTATTCAAAAAGCTGTTATTTTTTGTTATGTTTGGGAAAAATTTTGTTATGTTTGGCTTGCAATTATTGTTTGCAATTATTCGTTTAGGTATTAGGATAGTTAGGTAAGCGTTATATTGAATTTTTATGTTAATATTATATATTATGTAAAAAACTTTGTTACAATAGCATATATTCTTTGGTCAGTATGATAATTAGACAGTGTTGTGCATGAATTTTTGTTTAAAATATTACCATGTGCTGTAAACTGAGCCCTTGCTTTAAAGATATGCTTTTGAAAAGGGTGAATAGGTTACGTTTTCTGTATGCTATGTTAGTTACTTTACTGTTGTTTAGTACGGAACTTTGTTAATGTAAGTAGTTTATTTGTGGTGCGTAAGCGGTGTTAGGTTTGTACGTTTTGTATATTATTATCTTAGTTCGGTTATGTTATGTTAGCTTTATTAATGTGAAAGCTTTGTTACGCTAGCATATAGGCTTGTTGCTAGTATTATAAAGGAACCCTTTTTATGCTTAAGTTTATCTGAAATGCATACCCGAAGTGTGACCTTGAATCAATAAATCAATAGATCAATAAATTATGGAAGGGTGGGAGGGAGGGGTGGGAAGGGGTGATGTTTTTACTGATTTACTGATTTACTGCTTTAGGACACGTAAAAACTCCTTCACTTACTTTGATAATTTTATTTCAAAGGACTTATTTTATGTTTATGTTTGGATAAAATTTTGTTATGTTTAGAGTTATTCGTTGTATGATAATTAGAGTAGGTTATGATAAATTTTTGCTAAAATCATTACTATTGTGTTATGTAAAAAAACCGTTGTTACCGTTAGCATATATTTGTGGTCTGTTATGATAATGATAACTGTTTTGATAAAAATTTTGTTAAATTTACCGTGTTAATGTAAAAATTAACATTGTCTATGTTAGCAGATCATGCTTGACAAGTGGGAAATTAAGTTACGATTTTGATGCTATATAGTACTTTAAGTAGTTGCTTAATATGGAACTTTGTTGGATGTTTAGCAGTTTATTCTTGCTTAAGTGGTGTTAGGTTTGTCGTTGTGCATTATTTCCTTAGTTCAGATGATGCTATGTAAGCTTTTTTTATGTGAAAACTTTGTTACGTTAGCATCTTTCATTGCAGGTTGATAATTAGACAAGGTTATGATTAATATTTGTTAAATATTACCATGTAAAGTAAAATTACATTGATATGTTAGAGATGTGCCCTTGACAAAGTGTGAATAGGCGATGTTTTTGTATGCTATGATTAGTTACTTACTGCTGTTAAGTGTGAAACTTTGTTAATGTTAACAGTTTGTTCGTGCTTAAGGTTTGTTAGCATTGTCGTTGTTTATTATATTTCTTAGTTCGGTGGTGCTATGTTGCTTTTTAATGTGAAAACTTTGTTACGTCAGCATATATTCGTGTGTTTATAAAGAACTTGATTTTATGTTAATATTTATCAAATATGATACCCGAAATGTGACATCAAACAATAGTCAATAGCATCATAGGATGGGTTATGAGGATTACTGGGTAGAGGTGTGTTTGATTTACTAATTTATGCTTTAGGGTTATGAAAAACTAACAAATTTATTAAAATATGACTTAATCATAGATCAATAGATCAATAGATCAATCGCATCATGGATGGATATGGAGGTGCGGGGGGAGAGGGGTTTGATTTACTGATTTACTGCTTTACTCTTAGGGTATGTAAACATAACAATTTTAATAAAACATATGACTTGAATCAATAGATCAATGATCAATGGATGAGTGGGGGAGGGTAATGTGAGTGGTTTGATTTTACTGATTTACTGTTTGGGGTATGAAATCATAAACAATTTTAGTAAAAATATAACTTGAAACAATAGATCAATAGATCATTGATGGGTGGAATAGGGTAGGGTGGGTGGTTTGATTTACTGATTTAATGATTTATGCTTTAGGGTATGTAAACATAACAATTTTAGTAAAAAATATAACTTGAATCAACTAGATCAATAGATCAGGAGGGGTGGGGAGGGTAGGGTGAGTGGTTTGATTTTACTGATTTACTACTTTGGGGTGTTGCTATAAAAAACGTAAGTTTGTTACGTTATAACATGAAAAGCATAAAAATTTTAGGAAAAATTATATTTCTTAATAAAAATAAATTAAATAATTAAAAAATAATAAAAATTTTTAAAGTAAATTAAAAAATAAATAAATTGGAAACAAAATTAATGTAAAATGAAACATAAAATAAAATAGCAAACGAATGTTTACAAACTCAGCACCGCACTTGTTGGTGTCGGTACCAACTCTGATCCTTCTCAGACCTTTCCTCCATCCTTTTCCTCCTTCTTCCTTTCTCCATCTTCTTCTGTTGTGCATTTCTTCTGGGGTCCTCTACCCCCCGGGGCTCCCCAGACACCCTTTCCGAGCTTACAATCCTCATATTCGAGATCTACGGGTTCAATAACATACATAAGGATACCAATACTTGTATTATTATGCAAATATTTTAATAACTTCGGAACCGCACCAAAACAGCACCGCGTGCCGTGCTCGAATTCGTGAATCCAGCGATCCGACATACTGACTCCGGCTGCGAATTCCTTCCTCCAAATTTCAACCTTCTACGGTCATTTCTTATTTTTAGCTGTCAGCACTCTTCTCCGGGGGTGCACGGACACTAACCTCGGTCTACGATAGGTTTACGCTACCCTTCATATTGGAGCAAGTTTGAAGAAGATACGTCAACTAGAACTCATCTAGATGTCCTTGGTGAGAAAAGTGCTGGTGTTAAAGACTTCATTTCCTAGCATTTTTTAAAACTCAAATATTGGCCAACTTGACCTCAAAATTGTCTCACCACCCTTAGGAACCCATAATTTGACCAATCAAAAGTAGAAAGCCTAACAATTTTAGAGAAAAGCCAAGGCATGTCAGTATTTGACTTGAATTCCCTGTTTCATTAAGCCTACACCGATCTCAGAATCGACTTCCCCGACTTAAGGAACCTAACTTAACACCTCAAGCGTCAAAATCTGACGATCTTATGAAATTCAAGTCATGTCGACATTTGGACTTGAATTCCCTGTTCCCAAAGCGCCTCACCCTACCTCAAAACGGCTTCTCGACCCCAAAACCCCATGCTGGGACAACTCAAGCGTCAAAGTCTATTGACTTTGCAAAATTTCAAGTTCATGGTCGGGCTAATTGACTTGGTCTTGACGGTTCCAGAACCTAAGAAAACGCATCACCGACCTAGAAAACATTCAATTTGACAACTTCTAAGCGTTTTAAAACCGCCTTGAAATCGTGAAAAACGCGGGAACTTGCTGTAAAAACGCCAGAAATTGTGGCGAACGCGAGCTCAAACCATCAAAATCGGACTCAGCGTGAAAAAAATATGCAATCTGGTCAGCACGAAAAATTCGATATCCGAAAGCACTAAAGTACCAAAAAGTACAAACATTCGTCTAGTGCGAATGTTCGCACCCGTTGAAGCGCACCTATACTACTCACTACTATCCTACCATTAGTATGCAATTTAAGTTAAAAGAGTTTAGTAAATTAATGCCATACACAAAAGCCAACCACATTCGTCAACTTAATAATTTCAAGTACGAAACTTTGAATTTTATTTTTTAATTTACGAGACAACTATTTCTCAAAACAAGATCCCAAATAAAAACAGCAACAATACATATTAACTTATCAGCCCGACTTTAGAACAACCCTTTAGGTTTCCATCAGAAGCAACCAGTTTATTATCATCAGACACTTACAAACCCTACATTTTATTCCCTCATCTTTACCTTTTGCATTGATCAAGAAAAGAAGGGTACCATCGCAAAACTATAAGAAACACCAATTTTCATCTGCTCCCTTCATGATTTAATAATATGATCATAATGAAGTACATTGTCTTCTGTTAATCAACCAATATTTCATACAGTTAGAAACCTTCAACTTATTCCACATTGTTTTGATAACTTTTGAATTAGCTTATATAGCAATGTGGTACTTTGTATCAATGCTTTGCCTAAAAACTAAAAATAATATCGACGGGCTCCTCTTCCGTCAGTACGATAGTAATTAGCTCAATAAATGTTTAATCGCTTGCCTGAAACAACACACACTTAAAAACACCTACACACACACACTCTCCACACATACTCTCTTTCACAACACACACCTACACACACACTACACACACACTACACACACACTATATATATATATATATATATATATATATATTATATATATATATTATATATATATATATATATATTATTATATATATATATATATATATATATTATATATATATAAACTACCTTTTTAACGTGCTTTATCCCTATGCAGGGGTAACACGACAGAGCACAGGAAATCGAACTTTAAGGCCCGGCCTATCCCAAACCAGCGCCACCCACGTGTACGTGTTCGCAGTCGAGTTTTTAATTCGTTGCTCCCCGGTAGATTAAAACTCACTGCTTACGCGAGAGGGATTTTTGAACAGTGTCCTCTCGTTTGAGAGGTGGGACTCAACCTCTGCCGCCCACCGAGGCGTTCCTAATTATATATATATTATATATATTATATACCTATATATATATTATATATATTAATATATAAATATATAATTCATAGGTATATATATATATATCTATATATACTCAAATATATATAATAATATAGTATATAAATATATATATTAGTATATATATAATATATATATATATATATTGTATATATATTATATATATAATATATAATCACTAATAATATGATAATATAAATTGATATATATTTATATTTTAAATTTTTTATGAATTTTTCATAATTTTCTTTAAATATTATATTTTGTATGATATTATTATTTATATTTATTATTTTATATATCTATATTATAACTCATTTAGTATTAAAATATAATATAACTAATTTTATCATGTATATATATATTATAACTTATCTCATATATATAATTATTATTTATTACTAGTATCTCTAAATATATATTAATTTAAATATTATATATATGATATATATATACATATATACTAAGGTAGTATATATATTATATATATATATAATTATTATTATATATATATTATATACTATATATAGATAAGGATAATTTAATATATTACGAGATATTACTACTATTCGACTAATTTTTATTGATGATCCTTTAGTAATATATATATATATATTTAAATTGACTATTTTATATATTAATTCTAGAACTATATATTATAACTGTATATTAAACTTATTATTGTTATAGTACTATATATTATATATTATATATTATATATTATATTATATATATAATTAGATATATATATATATATATATAAATATT
>JABUQX010021238.1:0-18924 GCA_015478945.1 Trachelipus rathkii | reverse complement strand
ACAATGTGCATATGCCCACGACTATAAATGGCCCTGAACAATTTCATCCACTTCGCCTTAGAACAGAAAAAAAATTATCGCAATTTTTCATTTCAAAATCAAAAAAAAAAGTGGGTTTGGAAATTGGACAACGCTGAGCACAAAACTCAAAAAATCGAAAAAGTACTTCTGTACTATTGTAGGTAATGGACCTATCTATGCATATTTCAAGTTTGAAGCCATTTCGAAAAATGTTTAGTAGTTGATGCTAAGAATTTCAAAAACATGGGTTTTGAAAAAATTGAAAATTCTGAAAGAATGACCACAGACACAGAAAAACACCGGAAAACACCGTTTTGGAGGGCAAAAAAAGCTACAATTTGGTGTTTAAATAGTCAAAATCGGCTGAAAATTCCGAATTTTATGTCCATTTTTAGGTGGGGCTGAAAATGGGGATCAGCCCCAGCCCAAAATTGGATCTTGCCCTTAAACTTAAACTATATTAATTTTGTTAAATTTTCCTAAGTATATAAAGCAAAAATAAGTAAAAGTTGAAGTAAGAGTCAAAAATTAAAATTTTTAATATATAAATTTACTACTGAAAGTACTCGGAATAAATTTGCCTGAAATGAAAACTACCCGACAACCCATTTGTTTAAAAATCTGTACTTTTACACAAGTGCTGAAAACCTGATAATAAAGTTATAATTTGAACCAAAAGATTTACAAATAAAACTTGATAAAACTACTACTAAGTAATCAATATCCAATGTTTTGGCTAGTCCGAAGAATATCTTATAAAAATAGATAATTATCCAATACAGTACAATATATTTTAGCTTAATAAAACTGCTGCCTACTAATTGTGGTGAAACAGATAAAAATACTACTGCAAATAATGATATACTAATAATAATAATTATAATAGTAATAAAATTATAATAGCAAAACTAAAAAAAAAAAAAATTGTGTCCAAAAATGTACAAACTAGAGAGAGAGAGAGAGAGTCCCTAAATCATGATTTTTAGATTCTAAATGGTAACATAATACCTAAAAATAATAATAATAAAAATAATAACTAATAATAATAATAATAATAATAATAATAATAATAACTAATAATAATTACAATAAAAATAATAATAATGATCTTAAGATGCAAATGACGATACTAATCCATATCGAAGGATTTTAAGTTTAGCCAATTAGTTTTTCGCCAATATATTTTTTTTTTTTTTTTTTTTTTCTTTTTTTTTTTTTTTTTTGTTTTTTTTTCTCGTTAGCTCTACTTTCTATATTAGGTTGATGAAAAATTTGTGCATGGTAGTAACATCCCGAGATTTAAATTGTATGAGTTTTAATTGGCTCTTAAATTTATTCATGAAAAAAATTGAATAGGAATAATTTAGTTTCTTTTACCTCGGTAGCATTTTAAATAAACTTATAAAAATAATAATAATACTCGGTAGCATTTTAAATAAACTTATAAAAATAATAATAGTATTGGTAAAATGATAAAAATCACAGCAAAATTTGGTTGAAGTTATTTACAATGCATAGATCCGGTTGAAACAAAACGCGCTTATCGGAGGCGCAATTTTGAACTAAAAATGAAGACTGAACATGCTTTTTAAAAAATTATAAGAATGGCGATAATAACCTTTTACACGCGCCAGACCTTGCGTTTCTATGCAGGCCTACATTAAATTAAAATATGAACATGTGGTCCTGATCGGTGGCCCAGTCTCAAATCTACAATAAGGGCCAAAAGTTTGTTAAAAATTACACAGCGCTATCAAAAACAAAAAAAAATCTTATACAAAAATATACTCTAATTAGAAAGGAAGCAAGTAGGCTATTTCTATGAAACGTATGATAATTAAGGTAGGCTCAATAATTAGGTCCCTCGTGGTTAGGGGGGACTGGGTCCTTAGTGTAATAGAGGCTAAAATTACGTTTTAAAATTAAATCATGACTATTTAACTTATAAAAGAATACCATAATAAAACGAGCTTATTGGATGCGCTATTTTGAACAGAGAACGAAGACTGATTAGGCTTAAAATATAATTGCGATAATAATTTTTACCATGCATTTTCTACGTAGGCCTACCTTATTCCAAATAATATTTGTAGTTTCGGCGAAATTTACGTAATAACCTTAAAGCTTAGTAGCCTGGTTCTATACTATTTTGTTATCCATCATAAAAACACTAAAACATTAATGATGCAAATGGCAAAAAAAAAATAACGGTTAAAATTCCTTAAAAGAAAATAAGCTACCTAAATTTTCCAAATTTGCAATTACAGCTAAGAAAATTTAAAATTTTTACAAATTTGAAAATATTAATCATAGCACATGGCGAGTAAAAATACTTCTAACGAACGAGTTATTTAAGATATCTGTACAGGCATTTTCTCACGATTTTATCTCATTTTCTTACATCTTAAAAAAAATCAAAATTTTGATTTAAAGTTTTCTAGCCATAATAAAAA
Organism: Trachelipus rathkii; assembly: GCA_015478945.1. Classification (NCBI taxonomy): domain Eukaryota; kingdom Metazoa; phylum Arthropoda; class Malacostraca; order Isopoda; family Trachelipodidae; genus Trachelipus; species Trachelipus rathkii. The sequence goes on along the minus strand of JABUQX010021238.1, from coordinate 16,450 downwards.
TGATAATTTATATAATAACGATAGTTATTTGAAAAAAAAATCACATGAGATTTCTTAAAGATAAGTAAGCGCAATACAATAAAACGTGTTTGGCGGTAGGCCCAGGTTTTCAATTAACGAAGGCTGTTTTATTCAAATAAATTTAAAATTATGCATGCGTTATCTGTAGCTAAATTGTATGAAAAAAAAATAATAATATTCTTAATAATAAACATAGCGAAAATGGTTTAATTCATAAAAAAAAACGAAATTCTTACCAAGAAATAGGAAGGAGAAAAGCCTCTCGGTTATAGAACATCACCAGATAAATGTGTACCCAAAAATGAACCGGTGGAAAAGTTTCGGGCTTCTCGTGGAAGATTGGGAGAAGTTGAGTGTTACCCTTTTATGGGTTTAAAAATTCTGGTGATAAAAGTCAGTGGAGATAAGATTTGGGGCAGGAGTGTAAATTTTTTATTTTTTTTTAAATTAAAAGAATAATTATAAAATTATTCTTTTATTCAATATAATCGGACATTAAAAATAAATGGCCGAGGATATATATATATATATATATATATATTATATATATACTACATATATATAATTTATATATTATATATATATATATTATATATATTATATATAATCTATATATATACATATATATTACTATATATATTATATATATATATATTATATATATATATTATATATATATATATATATATATTATATATATATATATATATATATATATATATTATATTATATATTATATATATATTATACTTATAATATATAACTATATAATACTTTTAACGTGCTTCTACTTCCTCTTCCAGAGTCATATTAATTATATATATATATAAAAGATAAATAAAAATATATAGTATAGTATATATATATATATATATATATATATATATATATATATATATATATATATATATATATATATAATATACATATACAAAGACATAAATATAATATACTATATATATTATATATATTATATAATAACTATATATTATATATAAGTATATATATATATATAATATATATATATATATATTATAATATATATACTATGCCGACTCTCATACGAGAGGACGCTGGTTCAATTTTCTCCGCGTAACAGTTGGAGTTTTATCTACCTGGGGCGAGATTAAACTCGACTGATTGAATTTGGTGGCGCTGGTTTCGAGATAGCTGCCTTAAAAGTTCGATTATCTGTAAGTCCCCCGTGTTACCTCTGAAAGAGTGATAAAAGCACGTTAAAATGTAGAGTTTTAAATATATATATATATTATATATATAATATATATATATTATATATATATATTATATATATATATATAATATATATTTATATATATATATATATATATATATTATACTATATATATAATATATATATATATATATATATATATATATATATAATAATAATAATAATAATAATAATAATAATAATTAGATCAGAACACGCAATTACAACTCATGAATCTAATGAAACACTTACTTTTCAATGTGATTTAGAGCACGCAGTGGTTACTTCTTGTTCTTTGTAATGAGAATATTCTCTGCTTTATTGAGTGTTTTAACGTCTAAAAGTTCCCAAAGACACAAAGACAGTTTAGTCTGTTATAGTTGAAAAATTGATATTTCCTTTTATCCATAGTCACCACGACATTTAAGTCAAGTCAAGTCAATGCTCAGAATAATAACTGACAGCAATCGCGAGAAAGACGACTTCAATACCACACACAGCCCGGAAGGGTGTATTTGATTCTCATAGTGGTGTTATGTTCTTGTTAACTTGGGCATAGCATAGCTGTGAGAACCAATGAGATGGGTCCTAATTGTCGTGAACCTCCGCACCCCCAGCACGTGTATGATCTGCATTTGTTATGCATTCGTGGCATTAGCATTTAACAGCCATGCACTTTCCTTTCAACCTTACTTTTTTCCTCATTTTTCATAAATTTTCCATTCTTTCAATCCACCTTCTTTATCACAGTTTCAATTTTTTGGAATTCCCACCCATAAGTCCCTTTAATTAATTATTTGTATTTATGCAAGGTTGCCCTCCCCTTTTCCCATCACAGCCCCTTGGGCTTTCCGGTGCCTTTTCTCGCATGGGTTTTTCAGTTCACCCACACTTCCTCCCCTGTGGATAAGGGTACCGTTGAAAACCGGTCATTTTAGCTCACCTTTGACCGGCCGCCAATTGTAGGGACCCGAACCGTTTGCTAACCACTCATGGAGCGGCGCTGTTCTGCAACTTTAGGTGTATTGAATCTCGAATATTGCGCGAACTATAGGGCCGTGTGGTACTACGGGTGGGACCCCACGTAAAGTTTCTGGAGAGGGATCTTCCGAGGCAATCCAAGACCATTCCTACGGAGTGGGGTCCGGTGGTCTGTGTGAGGTCTCTGGACTGTGACCTGCTGTGGAGAGAAGGATTACCCTTATTTATGAAATATACGCCTTTCAAGCCCATCCTGTTATTTCTGCTATTTTGTCCTAATTGCTTTATTGCTATAGTGCTCATTCATGGTGACGAAGCTTGGTAATTTTTATATGGAAAAGTCCTTAAAAGGAAAAACGTATTTAAACCAAGGTGAGCCGAACAACAACAATAATTACCATCTGTCAGCTTCCCTGCCTGACCCTACGACGGGCCCTACTACTTCTAGACCTGGTACCTATGCTGTACTTTCTTCTCCTACACCTGAGGGTCCTTTGCAAAATTTTCATCGATTCGTCGACCCGCAAACCCCGAACACCCCAAGTGCACCTAACGGCCCTGGGCATCCCGTTAAGGTTGCCTCCCGTAACAGTCGTACTCATTCGTTTACTCCATTCGCTGCACCCCCTCCAGGAATGTCAGATAATTGTTCATTCCCAGATGTATCACGATCACTGCGATCACGTACCGCCAAAACTCTATTACTGAGCACGAACCATTCTCTCAGTAGGGCACTTTGAAAAAAGCCCTAGGAGTGAAGACCTCCAGTCACATGATAGGAATGCGGTCCATTCTCGTAACAAGCTGCTAACCGAAGATCAAAGTTCCATTCTGTCATTCTTAACGTCTCTTGCGGAAATATTCCTCTTATTTTTACTCCTGATGAAATAAGAAATAATCTAAAGGCCACTATTTATTGTTATTGAACAGAGGACGAGACACAGCTGTCATTGTGGTAAGAACTCAACAGAAAAATTTTCCGTTACAAAACATTTATAGATTTCCCCTTCGCCGGGAAACTCCTGACAAACCAAATCCCGTTTACTGCTGACCCTTTAATACCCTTATTCCCCACCTACAAAGGTCAAAATAAGGTTCACAAGTTACAGTGTTCGCACGTTTATCCCTCGACCCAGACGTTGCTTCAAATGTCAACGTTTGGTCATCCCCGAAATACTGTGGGGACAGGAAGACATATGCCCAATCATGCGGAGAATTATATCACACTCCATGTGAAAATACCCTAACTGCAGAAACTGTGAATGGACCCCACAGTTGCTTCTTCCTTCAAATCCCCGTCTTACCTGTTTGAACAGAGGTTTTGGAGCTATGTACAATTATAGTTATAAATGAGCAGGAGAGGATGCTATACGCAGCTACAATTGAAAAAATATTCAGACAAACAAAAATCAGATCTTAGCCACAATTTACAGCTGGCCCCCACGGCCTCCGCGTTTGCTTAATCCGCCAACACAACCCAATCCTAATAGAACTCCTCTCGTAAATAATCCAGCTTGAAACTCGGCAAGTACTGCACAACCAGTCTACCTTGTACTGCCCACTACCAACTTACTCAAAGGAGTACAGAAAACGCAGCCCTTCGATTCAATCTCCGTTCCAAAAAGCCATCAACAAGCTAACAAGAATATTAACTCTCAACAAGCTAGGCAATGAAACTAAGTAGCTCATACAAAACAAAATTTGGAAAAACCTCCCTGCCAAGACCACACTTCCCATACTCACCAAACAATTGGTTCACCAAACTTATAGCGAAGAAGGGAACGGTCTCTTTAGTTTCCTTAAATCGCCTCCCACATAATTACTTAAACCCCTGGTAAAGATGTTTCAAAAACACAGAAAAGAATAGTCGCCCAAGTTAAAGAGATTCTTTCAGTTAAAATATAGCAGCAACAGGAATTTTAAACAAAAACACCGTAACCCCAGATGTAAAAAATTGCAAGCTCAGAAGAGACCTCGCCATAGTTACTTCTCAGATAATGCAAAGCTTCAACGACTTACCAAACATCCCCAGCGTGTAATGAACAACTCACCAACCAACCATTTAATAGTCTACAAGACAGTTTTAGTTCTGATTCTTCCTATAACTCTTCTCTCCGAAGTTTCCTTTATCAGCTACGATCTAAGGGCATTCTATTACCCTAGAAGATGACTGGATACAGTCCCCAAATGAGCATGATGCGATAAACATTATCTTTCTAATTGCTTCCTGCACTATCCGAGAAAAGGGAATGGAAAACTGTCCAACCTAAACGTCGCAAACGCTCTAAGCGTTTTGGTCTCTTGGAGGCATGAAGATAGACCCAGAGGTCCCCATTTCTCCCAATCAAACTGCCCAATTTCCAAAATCACCCGCATGAATGAAGTTACTGAAAAATTATTCCAGATTCAGAGCCTCATCCAATCATCGAATCCATATATGAAATCGATGTCGTAACCCCAATACATTCTCAAAAGACAATACCCTTCCGGATACACCTTCCTTTCCCCATTTCCATGGGAAACAACTCTTATGTTCCCTCCCACATTTCTCGGAATTCGTGCTTGCCGCTAAGCGGATTCTCGATACCGTCCACAATATAATATGAGCAATTACGAATGCTCTTCTATTACCCAACCAAACCCACATAAGTTGGATTCGGGTTGAATTCAAACTTTCTCGCATTATGGTGAAGCTTTACCAAATACATCTGAAAAACTCTCCCTAAAAGATGTACAACCTAAAAAACAAATCTCTGGACGTAATGACTACCCTCTCCCCCCAGGTTTTGTTCCCAATTCTCGACCGAGACCCAAGCGTCTCAATCTTCACCTCTACAATACTGAACCCACATCTAACTTCCCCCCAGTCCATAGAGCAATTGTACATCTAAGACCACCAATCATAATATTCATAATCAGCCATGACCTAACTTTCCTTCCAAATGGAATGGCTTGGCTATTACTCTATTTCGAAGAACTTGTTCAACTAATAAACATTATGTACACCAAGTGTATATGTTTGCAAGGAACTTCGGCTATATCATATCGTGACTTTTTTCAACCATCTGAATATAAATCGCGTTAACCTTCTATAGAAAGAGGTGACAATGATAGGGGAGGGGCGTGGAATATCATTCAGAAATTCTACCCCTTATTCACAGTCCCTGCTCCAACACCAAAACTTTATGCAAGTAAAGCGCAAGAATATCACGATCGTCCATCGACTTCACTATATGATTCAATCTATTAGCTCCGAGTAGTGAATTATTACTAAGGTCGACCTGAGCGATCTTTTATAAACAAGCTCACCTGCTCGGTTGTTATATACTAGGTGGACTTCAAACCTCCGCACCCCTTATGGGGGACTCTGTTACTTCATCTAAGTCCAAGATCTTAAAAGTCTTCTAACCCCCTTTCCTGGATGCATTAACACAGGACTCCCAACCTATGAACGTTTAGATACACACATTCTTCTTGTCATATGATATTTCCTTTTGCTGCCATTCCCTTATGAATCGTTTTTATACCTGGTTCCGCTTTGCATTATTTTATTTCGGGCAGCATCATTACCCAATAGTATTAAAATGAGCTTTGTTCCAGCCCATGCAAAATACCCAACTTCCAGCTGGCGTTATGATCGAGCGGAGTGGGCCTCCTTTTTATCAGGCCACAGCTATCCCTCTTTCTCCTTTCAATAAAAGATTTCCGACTGTTAATGATGCCTTTTGCTTCTTCCAGAAAGTAGTCATCTCGGCAGCGGTCATCTAGGCAGCGGAAGCTTGCATTCCACAATCTTCCGCAGGCAAGGGGTCGGAACCCACTTGGTGGTCCCAAGAGTGCGCACAAGCCAACCGAGAAGAAGAAGAAACTCTACAGGCATACAAAAAGACCCGTACCACCCAAACATGATTATATTTTAAAGTCCGCGCAGCGAGAATCTCGCGAATCAAACGGCATACGCGTCAACATATATTTCCGAACTTACATATCGACTGTTTTAACTCCACAACTCCTTTTCCTTTAGTGTGGAAAGTTACACCGAAAATATCTCGTCGCTCTAATGGATCTCCACCCACAGTCCTCGTTATGGGCCTCATACAACCGACACGATTTCCGCTTCGGCGGTGGTAGCGGATGCGTTTGGTTAATAGTTTGGCTAGCCATTCGAGTTCATTTCCGCTACACTGAAAGCCTGTCCAAAAACTGAGAACTGAACACAGCACTACAGGACTCTTTCAACAGCGAACGGGGAAGATCATACCTACAACCGCTTTTTAAACTTGCAGAGTATCAAACTGCATTGGGAAATAGCAAAGACGGGCTCTTGGTCCAGACCTGATTTCGTACATCATGCTCCGTCATATCATCGCTTCGGCGTCCAGCAATTTTTTGCTGGATTGCTATAAACGAAATACTGGATTCGAATCTTCTTTTCATTCTATTTGGACTACAGCTTTTGTAATTCTTTTCCCCAAACCTGGGAAAGATCGAATTGAGATAACAAAGACAATTTTCGCTGACCTGTAACTCCTGTAAATGAATGGAGAAAATGGTGTCTGGCCATTACTCCCTGTTCTGGAGAGGTGCCGCAACAAGGCTTTCTCAAACTTCCAATTTGGGTTTCCGCAAAATCGCTCGACTGCGGACACCTTGGTAAAACTAGACCTTTGACATCCGGAGAAGCTTTCTTAACTGGTGGGTTGGTTCTTGAGAGTCTTTTTTTGACTTTGAAAGGGACTTACGACACAACGGGGAGAACTGGGATCTTCCTTAAACTCCATTCGCTTGGTTTCCGCGGAAACTCCTCTTCTTTACAAATGCCTTTTGTTACACAGATCTATCCAGGTTCGGATAGCTTCTTCTTTTCTGTCACGCCACTTTACTCGGAATGAAGCGTTCGCATGTAGTGTTTAAGTGTCACTACTTATTCTGCTCTCGGAATTTAAATAGATATTGGTTACCTCCTATTCCAGGCTGTCAAATTTTCTCTCTATGTCGATGACCTAGATTATACATAGCCGGTGCCAGGCTGACCTACTTTGCGTTAAATTTATTTATATGAAAATATTTCACAATGGGCTAGCTTCCATGGCTTCCATTTTTCTCCCACAAAAACTTCAGCAGTGCTTTTTAAGAAAAAAGGGAAATCAAGAACTTGCCACCTTCTTCCAGCGGAACCAAACCTTATATGGTTCCCCTATTCCTGTTTTACTTCACAGGTCAATTTCTAGGACTCATTCTAGATGACCACTTAACATATGCCCCACATATCAAAACACTGAAAACTAACTGTCATTCGCGCGCTTGAACCTTTTTACGTCATCATCGCCCAAAATCTTGGGTGCTGATCCAAGTCCCTTTTACGTCTATATATCACCCTAGTTCGATCGAAGCCTTGGACTTAATGGCTGTGTAGTATAATGGTTCAGGCCTCCCCTACTCTACTGCATCTGTTGGATCCCAAACAAAACGAGGCGATCCGTATCTCCGCTGGAGCCTTCGATCTCTCCCCAGGTAAGCCTTGATGAAGGCCAATGTGCATGCCCACTCTCTCTTCGAAATAGAATACATCATGTGTACAAGTTATCTTGTCGTTTTCAAACCCAAATACCGTCGGCCCTGACACGATTTGGCCCGGAGGTTGCCTCAGGAAAATCCTAATTATGGCCATTTAGCCGAACACCGGTTCCATAACATCCTTAATTTTCCTTAACATCCCTTATACAAAAGGATGCTGCCTTTCATACATACGATTGAAACGGATTCACAACCTTGGTTATTCCCCGCTTCACCATTTGCTTTGGCTCTAGAACTCTCTCTCCAAATCAAAGCCATTTCTGCTGGCCTGTTAAGGATCATTCCTGTCCTCATTCACAGTTCATGATGAGTTTACTCCAGTATTTACGACGGCTCTAAAACCGGGAACAGTGTGCGGCGCAAATCTTGCCGTCTTTCCTGATCGGCAACCTTTTCCCATACCCTCCCCCTCACGCTTCAATTTTCACAGCAGAAATTGATGGCTATAATGATTGCGCTTTCTCGAATTCTAACCCTTAACCAAGATCAATCTTATGTCATTTTATTACAGATTTGCTTAGCGCGCTACAAGCGCTTAAAAAACACCAATAGGTATCATGCCCTGTAGCAGCAATTTTCTTCGGCTGCTCTTATTCCCGGGCGTAATAAAACCAAATATTTTATGTATGGATCCCTTCTCATAGTAGGGTAACTGCACATGAAATCCGCTAGACAGAGAGCCAAAATCGGCCAACCTCCTATTTCGGAGCTGTTCCAGGTTACACCCGTGCCATTCAAAAGGCTACCCCCAATCAACCGATTACTATTCCATGCTCGCCGACAAGGTTTTCGAATCTTATTGGCAAGAGCGCTGGAACGAATGATCAGAGAGGAGCGAAATTAAAATAATTAAGCCGATCATGGGAGTGTTCTTCCTCCCACGACGAAAACGATTTACACGAGGTGTGATTACTTGCACGTCTCCGTATTGGCCAACACTCATATCACTCACAGTCACTATATGTTACGGGAACCCCCTCCATTTTGCAAATTTTGTCGGAAGTCATTTACCCGCCAATCGTTCGCTCCAAATATCTTCATTGATCTGTTCCCACGCTGGACCTGCCATTCGCCGCCGGCATTTTCCCATACTTTACGGATCCATAACACCTTCCAAAAGATTATCCCATAACTCTTGTCCGAATCTTTCCACTTTAGTAGTAAACTTATTTTCTTGTTCTACAGAAGTGAATTGTTTTCTTAAATGAATTTGATTTTGTTACGTATTTACTAGGACTTTATAAGTGCAAGATCTGTATTTTTGTTTAGTTTGTTTATTTTTTATTTGGACTGAATATTCATTTCTTATTCAAATCTTCTTTGGACGTTTGAAATATGTATGTTCCAGGACCCGCTCATGGTGTTGATTTTTTTTTCAACCCAAGTGTTGGCCGCATTTGTGAGGCCGTGGTGGGTCCTGTACACTGACTCAAAAAAAAAAAAATACCACACACAAGCATGAAAGGCGCCCAACACACACCGAACCTGGATAGATCTGTTTGACAGAAGGCATTTGATGAAAAAGAGGGAGTAAGTCCGGCGGAACCCAAGCGAATGAGATATAAGGAGAATCCCCAGTTGCTCACGTTTGTGTCGTAAGCTGTTCAAGGTCAAAAGACACCAAGAACCATATTCAACCAGTTGAGAAGGCTTCCCGGATGTCATGGTCTAGTTTTACCAAGGGATCCGCAGTCGAACGATTTTTGCAGAAACCAAATTGGAAGTTTGAGAATGCTTGACGGCTCTCCAGAAAGGGAGTGAGCGGCCAGAAAACCATTTTCTCCCATTAATTTACTAGGAGGGACAGGCAGCGAAATTGGTCTTTGGTTGTCTGCCAACTTTGGATCTTATATCAGGTTTGGGAATAGGGGAATTACCAAAAAAGTGTAGTCCAAATAGATGGAAAGAAGATTCGATCCAGTTCTGTTTATAAATCCAGCAAAATTGCTGACGCCGAAGGATGGATATGACGGGGCATGATGTACGAAATCATGTCTGGACCAGGGACACCGTCTTTGCTATTGCCAATCCGGTTTGATATTGCAAGTAGTAAAAAGACGCGTTTGTAGGTATGATCGCTTTCGCTGTTTGAAAAGTCTAGGTAAGTGCATGTGTCAGTTCTCAGATTTTTGAAGGACCTATAAGTGTAGCGGGGAATGAACTCGAATGGTAAGGCAAGCTAAACTCAACGCATACGGCTACAGACCGGCAGGAGCGAGAGATGTATTCAGTTATATCGGCCCATAACGGAGGACTGTTGGGTGAGGAGTTATTGGAGCGACGAGATATTTTCTGTGTAACTTTCCACACTAAAGGAAGGGGAGTTGTGGAGTTAACAGTCGATATGTAAGTTCGAAAATACTGTTTACGTGTTTGGCGGTTAATTCGCCCGAGATCTCGCCGCAGCAATCGTCTTTAAAAATAATTCATGCTTGATGGTTGGATTGGTCTTTTTATATTGCGTGTAGAGTTTCTTCTTCTCTCGGTTGGGCTGTGCGCTCTCTTGGGTATCACCAAGGGTGTTGCGAACCGCATGCCCTGAGGATAGACTGCGGAATGCAAGCTTCCGCTGCCGAGATAACGACTTGCTGGAAGCAACAAGCATCCTCAACAGTCGGGAAATCGGTTATTGAAAGGAAGAGAAAGGAATAAGCTGTGGTCCTGATAAAAAGGAGGCCCACTCCGTGCGATCTAACGCCAGCTTGGAGTTGGGATTTTGCATTGGCTTGGAACAGTCATTTTAAAGCATATTGGCGTAAAGATTCACTTGCCGATAAATAACAAAGCCGGGACCAGGTTAAAGACCATATAGGGAATGGAGCAAAAGGAAATATCATACAAGAAGAAGTGTGTGTATTTAAAAGTGAGTCCGGTGTTAAGGCATCCCAGGGATAATGGGGTTAGAGAGATCTATTAAGATCTTGGGCTTAGACAATAGTGACAGAGTCGCCCCAATAGGGTGGCGGCGGTTGAAGATCTCCTAAGGATAACAACGGGAGTAGGGTGCTGTTTAAAAGATCAGCTAAGTCGCCTTAGTAAAACTTTCGACTACCTTGGAGCCAAGTAGATTTGAACATATTAGTAAGGTCGGTGGACAAGTGAATTCTTGCCGCTGCGTAAGCCATGACCTATTGGGAGGGGACTGGGGAATAGGAGACAGATTTATTTGAATGAGTATTCCTGCACTCCTTACCATTGTCACCTCTTTCTAAGAAGTTAGAGGCCTTTATTTCGGAATAGGTTGAAAAAATGTGACCTTCCAAACTGAAAGTTCCTGAAAACATATAACTTTGGTGTGATATGTTTATTAGTTGAAAAGTTCATCGAAATTAGAGTAATAGCCACGGACAATTCCATTGAGGAGAGTGGGTATGATGAGTTATGAATATTATGATGGTGGTCTGTTAGAGACAATTGTCCTGTGTGGACTAGGAGGTTAGTTTTAGTAGGTGGGTTTGACGCGAGAGGGAAGGTTGAGACGTGGATCTCGGCATAGAAGAGGCACAAATCCTGGAGGGTAGGAGTAGTCATACACAGAGATTTATGTTGTATGACCTCTTTTGGGATTATTTTCTATGTATTTGGTGAAGAGCTTCCACATGAATGCGAAGATAAGTTAGAATTCACCCAAGTCCAACTTATAGTTGGGTTTGGTTTGAGTTTAATAGAAGAGCATCCATTAATGATCATGTTTATTAATGGAAGCGGTATCAGTATCCGGCTTGGCAGCCAGATTCAGAAATGTGGGAGAGGACATAGAGTTGTTTTCCATGGAAATGGGAGGGAAGGGTTCCCCCGAGGGGGTTTGTACTTTTTTGAGAATGTGTATGGGGTTGCCGATATCGGATTTCAGTATCGGGATTCGATGGATTGGCAAGGTCTGATACTGGATGATTTTTTCCAGTAACTTCATTCAATGCGGAGTGATTTTGGAATTGAGGCAAGTTTGATTGGAGTAATGGGGGACCTCTGGGTCATCTTTCATGCCTCCAACAGACCCAGCAACGCTTAGAGCGTTTGCGACGTTTACGTTGAACCGTTTTCAATTCAGCCTTTCTCGGATAGTCAGGAGCATTAGAAAGAGAAATGTATTCATCACATCAAGCTCCATTCTGGGAGCTTTATCCATCATCTTCTAGTGTATAGAATCTTTTAGAGAGTGCTGATAAAGGAATTCGGGGAAAAGAGTTATAGGAAGATTCAGAAGAGCTAGAACTTCTTGTAGATTGTTTAGATCGGATTGGTGGATGGTTGTTTCATTAGTGGAGTTGTTTGAGTACAAATCTTTTTGAGCCTTTGCTTTTGTCCAGAAGTAGACTTATGGCGAGGTCTCTTTTGAGTTGCATTTTTTACATCTGGAGTTACTGTGTTTTTGTTTAAAAATATCGGTGCTCTAGATTTTAAACGATTAGATCTTTAACTTGGCAGGACTATTCTTTTACTGTGTTTTAGAAAACATCTTTTCCAGGATTTGAGTAATATGGGAGGCGAATTAAGGGACAAAGAAAACAGTCTCTTGCATAAGTTTGTGTGAACGATTTGGTGAGTATTTGACAGTGTGTCTTGGCAGGAAATGTTTCCGAATTTTGTTATTGGATGAACCAGCTTAGTTTTTCATGCTAGTTTGTTTGAGAGTTAGTACTCGGAGATAGATTGTTGATAGCAGCTTTTTTGGATGGGGATATGAATCAAGCGCTGCTTTTGTACTCTTTGAGAAGTTTGGGTTGTGGGCAATACAGGCGACAGGTTGCGAGTACAGTTTGAGTTTCAATGGAATTAAGAGAGGAGTTTGTTAGGATGGGGGTTTGTGTTGGCGATTAACACGCGGAGGCGTGGAGGCAGCTGTAATTGAGGCAGATTGATTTTGATTTGTTTGATATTTTTCATTGAGCTGGCGTATAGCATCTCTTTCCTGCTCAATTTATGTATGGTACATAAGTAAAGATCCTTTTCAAAAAGGTAGGACGGGCATTGAAAGAAAGAAGCACTGTGTGGGTCTCCAGTTCTAACAGTTAGGGTATTTTTCAATGAGAGCGGGCCATGGAAATAATTTTCCGCAGATTTGGCATGATGTTAATCGCTTGGTCTTCCTACAGTATTTTCGCGGGATGGAACCAAACCGTTGGAACATTGAAGCACGTCTTGGGTCGAGGATTAAACGTGCGAACACTGTGGCTTGTGAACCCTATTTTGACCTTTGTAGGTGGATAAGGAGTATTAAAAGTCAGCCAGTAAAACGGGATTTGGCTTGGTCAGGAGGTTCCCCGGCAGAGGGGAAATCTATAAATGGCTATGTAAACGGAAAACTCTTTTCTGTTGAAGAGATTTTCCAATAATGACAGCTAAATCTTCGTCTTTCTGCTCAATAACAATAAATAAATGGCATTTAGATGTGTTTCTTATCTTCTCAGGAGTAGAAATAGAGAGAATATTATGCCGGAGACATTAAGGATGACAGAATGGAACTCTTTGATTTCGGTTAGCAGCCTTTACGAGAATGGACCCATTCTCATCAATGTGACGGGAGGTCTTTAAACTCCTAGGACTTTTTCAAGTACCCTTTACTGAGAAAATGGTTCTGTGCTCAGAAAGAGTTGGAGGTAGGGGATCGCAGTATGTAATACATCGGAATGATGTATCCCTGCTGGTTTTCCTGGAGGGGGTGCAGCATATGGAGTTAAACGAATGAGAACGACTGTTACGGGGGGCACCTTTGCGGGATTGCCCGGCCCGTTGGGGCACCTGAGGTATTCGGGGTTTGCTGGTCGACGAATCGGTGGAAATTTGCAAGGACCCTAGGCTGTAGGCGAGAAGGGAAAGTAAAGCATAGGTACCAGTTCTAGAAGTAGTAGGGACGGGGTAGGGTTCAGGTGGGTACCTGAAGAATGGTAATTCGTTGTTGATTGTTGTTTGACTACACCTTGAGTTTTAAACACAGCGTATTTCATTAAAGGTTTTTTCCAATTAAAAAATATTTACCACAAACTTCGCTCCATGATGAACAGCATAACAATTAAAGCAAATGAGATATAAACGTAAATAAACAGGATGGGCTGGGAAGGCATATATTTTCATAAGGAGGGTATCCTTTCTTAGACACACGGTACAGTCAGAGACCCACAAACCACCCGACCACACCCCGTAATAAAAATATTGTGGGCTGTGGATGATGCTCGGAAGATCCTCCCAGAAACTCTTATACGTCAGGTGACCACCCGTGTTACCACACGCACTATAGTTCTTCACGCAAAGCCTTTGAGATTATACACCAAAATGACAGAACAGCTCCATGAATGGTTAGCAAAGGTTCGGGATTACCCTACATTGGCGGCCTGGTCAGAGAGTGAGCTTAAATGACGAAGTTTTTCAACGGTACACTCATCCACGGGGAGAGTGTAGGGGTGAACTGAAAACCCATTCGGGAAGAGCACGGATAGCCCATAGGGCTGTGATGGAAAGGGAAGCGCAACCTTTATACAAGATAAGAGAAGGGACTTATGGTGGGAAAAAAAAGTCGGCTTTTCGCTCTAGGACATGAGGGCAGGTATATCCCGCCCAACAGTGTCCCAGAGAGCCCCCCCACCAACGGCAGAGCCTTCCTGGGAGCGGATATATATATATATATATATATATATATTATATATATATAATAAATATATTATATAATATATATATATATATATATATATATATAATATAATATATATATATTATATATATATAATGATTCCTTAAGTCAAAAACTTGGCCGGATACCGGATAGTTGTCGGATATCCGGCGGCCCATCCCTAATATATTATATATATTATATATATATATATATATTATTATTTACTATAATATATATATATATATATAATTAATTATATATATATATTATTATATATTATATATCATATATATATATATACTATATATATATATATATACTTTGGTCCAGAAACATACAAATACTTTTCCTGACCAATTACCTAGGATTAAGAGGCTATGTGGTAATAATAAATAAAATAATAAGTAAAATAAATAAATTAAATTAATATATATAATATATATATAAATATATTATATATAGTATTATTATATTATATAATATTAATATAATATATACTATTATTTTATATAATATATATAATATATATTATATATATATCATATTATAATATTATATATAATATATATAATTGAGCTGACAAAACATCACATTCGGGGAAATTGTATAATATTTGCAAATGGGAAACTTAAGAATTTTGAAATCTGTTTATTTTGAAATTAATAACTTTCTGAGTTATGTTTTTTTTCGATCAAGGCATGAGAAACGATGCCTCTCGATTTAATTTCACGTTATCTTTTGAAGTTCGAACTATTTTCAGTATGCTAAGAAGACTTTAACAAACATTTTCAAAAATCCTTAATTCAGTAATACAAATAAAAGTGAGAGGACTTCTGTTGATATTTTACACTCTATTAAAGTTTTTGTAACATTATTAATAATAATTACAAAAACTGAAAGGCTTAAAATGCATGAATGACAATCTATTGAGCAATTTATCCAATCTAATTTTCTTTTTGTTAAATATTTTCTTCAAGCTTAATTATAATGAATATAATTTATGAAACGTTTCGCCACCAAATTTCAGATATGTACAGCACCCTAAACCTCAACTAATGATAAAAATAAATATAACATTGGTAGCCCAATATCGAAAAACAGTACTAAAACGAGCTATATATATATATACTATATAATATATTATATATATTAATATATATATATTATATATTATATATATATATATAATATATAATATTATATATATATATTAATACTATATATATACAGGGCCCTCTTAACCATTCATTCCGCCTCTAAGGCAAAAAAAAAAAAAAATCACCCATTAAATATGATAAAATATTATATATTATATATATATACTATATATATGTATAATATAATTAATTATATATATATTTTATTATTATATACATATATATATATATATATTATCATTATATATAAAACTAATATATATATATATAAGGAAGGGCTACATAAGTCTGAATTTCGTTTTCACAGTGTTTAAGATTTTGATTTTTATTATTTTGGCCCTTGAATTTTTAAATTTAGGTTTTAATGTTTAAATCAATTTTATTACATTTACAGCTTTACCCTAAGTTTATATTTACAACTTACCCTCGATTCGGTTTACATTTACTACTTTACTCTCAGTTTCTATTTACAACTTTACCATGTTTACATTTACAAGTTTACCCTCAGTTTATATTTACAACTTTACCCTCAGTTTATATTTACAACTTTACCCTCAGTTTACATTTATAACTTTACAACAGTTTACATTTAAAATTTTACGCTCAGTTTACATTTACAACTTTACCCTCAGTTTACATTTACAACTTTACCCTCAGTTTACATTTACAACTTTACTTTCAGTTTACAAGCTCATTTATTAAAGAAACACATAAAACTTTCTTTCTATAAACATTTTTTCAGGATTACTGAAACAAGGTTAGGGTGAAGAAATTTTATCAAAATTTGAATTACATTAAACTGATTTAAACTTTGAATGGATAAAGGCGGTGCAATTTCGTGCATTCTAAAACTCCAATGGCTAATAACTTTAT
>JABUQX010021237.1:0-15000 GCA_015478945.1 Trachelipus rathkii | reverse complement strand
CCACAATACCCATTAATAGACAAACAAGTAAGCGACTTAAAAAAATAAAAATCTAATAAATTTTCTCCCCTAGAAGTATTTAATATTATAAAAAAGCTAAAAAATTCACATGCATGGGGCCGAGACCAAATATGTAATATTCATCTCAAGCATTTAGAAACCAAAACTATTGCAACCCTCACTCAATATTTAACACGGCATGGCTAGCAAACAATCTCCCGCCACACTGGAAGTATGCCCACTTAATTCCTATATAAAGCCTGGTAAACAAACTACCTAACGATCTGACTTTATATAGACTCATTTCACTGCTCTCCGCAATATCCAAAATATTATAAAAATTAATCCTCAACAAAATTTCTCCTTTTGGCCCTTTATCTAATTCACAACATAGATTAGATCAAAAACACTCCATAACTACTCTCCTAAGTAATTTAACATAACACATCCCTATTGGTTTTAACTAAATCGCCCCCTCCTTACTTTCAATAGACTTTTTGTAGCAATAGAACTCAACAAGAAATTCAATACACAGTCACACACATACACTCCCAACACGTTTTAATAGGTAAAATACTAATATGACCATTAAAGACAAATATAATAGCAAATTTCTATCAGGTCTACAGTCCCAAAGGTGTCATCCTCTCATCAACACTTTTTGATCTCTTTATGCAAAAGTCATACAAGGTCAATACTCCACCTGCACATGCAAACTAAACAATGGCGTCCCTCAAATCGCCATCTTCTCACCAACCCTTTTTAATCTCTTTTTGCCCGACCTTCCAGATGCCGCATCCCGTTCTATAAAAATTAATAGCTATTCCAACGATCTAACAATTACAGCTCAAATCCCCTCCAAAGACACAGCACGTATAGTTACAAAAGTATATAAGACAGCTGGAGCAATGACCGGCAAAGAACCGAATAATAGCATCCCCACCAGAATATTCAATAACGTTACTAACACCTGATAGGAAAGAATCAAATTTTTAACCAACATTTTTACCTTTCAAATAATGAATCCCTTTTAATAAACAACCCAGCATCTTCGGCTTGACTTTCGACACACATATAACATACACTCTGCACATAAACAACAACACACCCAAAGCTACACAAATTAAAAAGCACTGAGGGCGCTAACAGGAACGAACTTTGGTCAGCACGAAGAAACCAACACTGTAGTATACATACGATATCTTTGTCCCTCCCTAAATTAACCATTGATCGCATGGGTCACCACAATTTTAAAATCTAACATTCAAAAGCTATAAGTTGTTCAAAATGAAGCCCTCAGGGTTATAACCGGTTGCCCCCCCCCCAACCTACACTTATACACCACCACCACCACCTGATTGAAACAAAAATCATCCCTACAAATTCCCACCTTGACATGATAGGATAAACACTATGAACTCCTACACACACACTAATAATAATAATAAATAATAATAATAAAATAATAAATAATAAAAAAAAAATATAATAATAATAAATAATACATAATTAATAATAATAATAATAAAATAATAATAATTAATAATAAATAAATAATATAATAATAATAATAATAATGATAATGATAATGATAATGATAATGATTAATGATAATGATAATGATTTATAATTATAATTATTGATAATGATATGATAATGATAATGATAAATGATTTTAGTGATAAATGAAATGAAAAGGAAGATAATGATGAATGATGATGAATAGCATGAATGATGATGATGATGGAATTGATGATGAATGATGATTGATGATTGCATGTGATGATAATGATAGAATAATGACCAAATATTGAAAATGATAATGATAAGGATAAATGATAATGATAATAGACTAATGATAATGATAATTCGATAATATCATATATAATATAATAATAATAATAATATAATAATAATACATAATTAAATAATAATAAGAATAAAATAATAATAAAATAAATAATAATAAATACATAATAATAATAATAATAAATAATAATAATTCAACAGATGAAATTTTTAGAGAAAAACTAAACACATTGAATTCTTTTCGTCCAATAATACTTTATCTCTGGATGTTGAAAGTCTTTTCGCGAATGTTCCCATATCTAAAACTAATATAACATAATCTGATGCAAGAATATCTTTATCATCATGACTTAAAACCACCACAATCCATAAGAAGATGGCATTCTGAAAAAGTTACTCTATATATGTACCATGAAAACACCTTTCAGCCTATCACATGGTCAAAACAATATATACAAAAAGTAATGGACGATATCTATGGGATCATCTTTAAGACCAACTTTGGCAGATTTTCTAAAAATGTCATCTGTAGAAAGAAAACAAAAATTTTTAATGGAAGTGCAATAATATGAATTTGTTTCTTTTACATTCGGTACGTAGACGACACCTTGTAATATTTAACGACCCAGAACACATATGTTCAAGAGTTCAAATCCAAAAATAGAAGATCTCAGTGGTTTTAAATTTACTTTCGAAAGATCAGAAAGCAACTACATTAATTTGTTAAAATATTAACATATAAAAATTAAAGTAATGGATGGATGGAAAATTTGATAGAAGGTCTACGTTAAATCTACAGATATTAGGACATACTTGAATTTCGACTACCTCACTCCTCTAAAACTACAAAATTGCTACATAAAGACTTTAGTTCACCTAGCATTTAAAATATCGTCAGACTGGGCCCTTTTTGATGTAGAAATTAAAAGATTAACGCAGAATCTAATAACACAATAACACTTCCACGCAGTTATATTAATTAGAGAAAAAACTATAATGAACCTTTAAATAATTTATTTGCGCAATAACATCGAATGAAAACTAAAAACGATAAGCTACGTTAGTAATATTAATAAAACTGAACAATAATTAGTCAGAAAAAAGAGGAAGGAAGCAAATTAAGGGTATTCGTTATGCATCCATATAAGAGATCAAGATCTTGAAGAAGATCTATTAAGATTTCACTATAAGCCATTTAAAACTGAGCTCGATGCTTTCTCCTATACTCGTGAATGCGCTTTCGAGATGGTGAGAGTAGTTAACGCTTGTGATACCGATTTCAATGTATCTGAAGTGGAATGTAACGCACTCTTTATATCGGTACACAACGAAAATTACCCTCAACATAGAGAATGTCGCAGCATAAAGTATAAGCCCGAGTAAAAGTATTTCAACATTATTAAAGAAGAACATAACAAAAAATCCAGATAACAAAATAAAGAAAAAACTTTTCATCATTTTAACAAGATAAGAATGATTTTTTTATGAATTTCGCTTTGGGGAATCATTGCTTTAAGGAAACACAAACCAGAATAAAAAATAATAAAAAAAAAATGAAATGTCGAAGTTTTTAAAACTATCTTAAAAAAAAAAAAGGCAATGCAGGTTAACAAATGTTATTTAAACCTTTGTTTTAAAAACAAAAATGAATAATTAGCTAATTTATCATGTCATGTAAATAGTTTAAACCATATTTATATTATAAACATTGTATTAAAAAGTTGAAATTAAACTAATTTCCTTGAAAATGCTTTCCAAGTATACGGAACGAAAGCTTGCGCTACATTTATGAAACCATAAGTTTTATTTTATTCAGAAGTAAATATTGAAGAATAATCTTCTTCTTCAGTATAAAAACGTACTTCAGGGGGCTTGAAAAAGCAACACAAAATCATACATAATAATAATTAAATAATATTAATATAAATATAATAATAATAATAATAATAATAATAATAATAATAATAATAATAATAATAATAATAATAATAATAATAATAATAATAATAATAATAATAATATTATATAATAAAAATAATAATAATAATATAGATATAAATTTAAATAAATTAATTTTATTTTAAATTGTTAATTTAGTTGTGAAGCTCTAAATTAAATTTTGTATATATTTTTTTTCGCATTAGTGTTTGCTTTTTATTTTAATTATCGCTCAAAACTAGAGAAGATGGATCCATGAAAATGAAGATTAAAAAATAATAGTATATAGAATAGATAAACATTTTTAGGCATTATTTCCAAAGTTTTATTTTGTATTTTCCTAATCAAGTGCAATTGTGGGCTCAAATTATATCTTCTTGATAGCAAGTCCTGCTTCAGCTCTGAGCATTTGGATATTCTATCCAAAGTGGACCTGGTTTGCTCGGAACTTCTTTGCTAGAAGCTGGCGACAGAGAGAGAGAGAGAGAGAGAGAGAGAGAGAGAGAGAGAGAGAGAGGAAGAGAGGGAGAGAAAGAGAGGAGAAGAGAGAGAGAGAGGAGATGAGAGAGAGAGAGGAGAGAGAGAAGAGAGAGAGAGAGAGAGAGAGAGAAAGGATAATTTGCGTATGTTATAATAGATTGTTCTGTTTGTGTGTTGGCTATTTTTTTTATAGTGATGTGTGGTTATTAAGATTAGTCGAATAACAAAATACCATAAACTGTAATTATATGTTTAACAAAAAATCTCCTACTGAAGGCAAATTTTTTGTGTCCCATAAGGAAACCGAATCTGGTGTTCAAACCCTTCTTCTCGCGAGGGTGCAAACTACGATCCCTTAGGCGAGGGAAAAGACACTGAGCTACCATAAACTCATATAATATATATATATATATATATATATATATATATATATATAATAATATAATAATAAATAATAAAATAATATATAATACATATATAATATAAAAATATATAAAATTAGATATAGTATATAAATATATATATTATATCATAATATAATATATATATTAATATATATATATATATATATATATATGAAGATGTTAAATATTGCATGATCGCAATTTAAGTATGCAAACAAACAAAGAACATATAATGGGAAGGTAAAGAAATACTGCCTTCTCTGGGATCGCACCACCGCATGTTGCGAATGAGAACGATATACTCGATACTTTATTTACTACTGAGCCATCCTCCAACCAATAAAAATTGGATTCAAGAACAGTTTTAAAGCAACCGAGCTCCTGTCAAGGCGCAAAGGTAATGTTTTGTTGTTAGAGGGTTCCATGGTAAATTTTACGTTTGGGTGGATGGACTTTACCTTTCCTTGACACCCTCCTTACTTGGAACAACAGTCCCATTTTCTATCACGTGGTTTAATAGAAACACCACTTTTAAACACACTCCTATAATTCAAGTTTATTCTTACCATCCACCAACAACAGCATCAACGAGTGTCTTTAACTTCCTCCTTTTACTTAGAGCCCTTCGGATTTGCTCTCCTCCTTTCTTACAAACCAAATTCAGCTATAATTTTAACACTTTCACTAAACTCTCATACCACAAACACATAATATTTCACTCTCTTAAACAATCCAAAATGAAATTTTGCAACCCCCTCATCACTCCTCCTAACAACACTCTTTCTTACTTACCCATTTCATACATCCCTACCATCAAAATCATTAAACCCTTACCTAATTCTCTTCGTTTAACCTCCTCCAACACAACCTCTCTTAAAACGTAATTTTCAAACCCCCTACTCAACACCTTTAATAACATCTCACAATGCGTTATGGTTACAAAATTCCATTTGCACTAATTGTAATTCTTGTTACATAGGAGAGACAAATGACTTTAGTAGACGTCCATACCAAAATAACAATGACCTTACTCTAGACTCACAAAATTCGGCACTCACACTTCACAGAACCATACTAAATCACATTAACATCAATGTCATGACACCCATTTTACATGCAACGGATCCGACAAAACGAAAAATCATGGAATTCCTTTGCATACAAAATTTTCCAAACTTTAACAAATTAAAAGGAGAATAGCTTTAGAACCCCACCTAAACAAAATAATAAACACCACACCTTTCATTATTATATAAAATATCAAACTAGGCAGGACCTTCCTTAAATTCCATTATATATTATTTTAACCAACTTTCTAACAATGACGTTTCTTTTATATAAATTTCATTTAGCCTGTCAATTACATTAGCGTCTAAAGCGTAAGGATCTCATTTGTAAAAATCAAAAGCTTGGTTCTCCTACTACCTGAAGACAATGATATAATATTGTAATTAATAATAATTAACTAATTATTTTCTTCAAAAAGTTTCTTATTAAATAATTCTTGGCCTTTAGATAAAGATAATATATATTATAAATAAAAAAATAATATAATATACTATACATATTATATATAAATATATATAATATATATATATACTATATATATTATAATATTATATAATAAATATATATATAATATATAATTATTATATATATACTAAATCAATAATAAACTAATAATAATATGATATATATATAATAAAATATATATAGGATAAAACGGCTAATTATCGATCCCTTAATATTTATCAATTTCACTCACACACCATTTATCAGGTTCTTATTTTAACCATGTGTTTGTTATGGTCCAGCTCTTATCTCAATACATCTACTCGCTTCTTAACTTTTTTTTCACCTTTTCCTAACATATTTGTTTTATGTTATTGCGGTAGAGAATTATGTCAGACTTTAAATTAGGCAATTAAAGAGCTGCAGAAAATATCCTCCTCAAGATAAAAAATTTCTTTTCTGACAGAACAGAGATGTTTTGTCTCAAGAGAACAAATAAAAGAAAGAGTTAGCATTTCGCTGAAGGAATGAAATGAATAAAGAAAGATAAACAATGTGGAGGAGGAGAGAGGGGGAGAAGAGGAGGAGGAGAGTGAGGAGAGGAGACCAAAGAAAGAAGATTAAGGAGAAAAAAAGACAATCCTTAGATCTCAGGGCAAAAAAGTAAGAATGTAAAATCCAAACTTGATTTCATTATAATTATATATATATAATAATTACTATAATATATATATATATATATATAATTATATAATATATATATATATATAATAATATATTATATATTATATAATATATATATTAATTTATAAAAGTTTTGCACTTTACGGATACTAAGCATAAGAGGGGAACTTTATCTAGGTTATTAATTCTTTACCTACAGGAACGGGAACAAAAGGATCAGAAACCCACGCCACTTTGCCATTGGCGGACATCTGTCGCTCTATCGAATAAGGCCACAAGGATATCGCAAATATTATATATTATAATATAATAATATATATTATTTTAATATTAATAATAATTTTTATATTTTTTAAAATTAACATTATAATTATTATATTTTTATAATAATTTTATTTTTTAATAATATATATATAATATATATATAATATATATATATAATAATTAAATATAATATAATATATATATATATATAGATAATATATATATATATTACTATATATAATATATATATATATATATAATAATTATATATATATTCAATATATATATATATTAATATATATATAATATATTAATATATATATAATATAATATATATTAATATATATAAATATTATTAGATACATAAATATATATAATATATATATATAATATATATTATATTTTAAGATATATAGAAAATATTATATAATATATATGTAATATAATATATATATATATTAATATAAATATATATATATATATATATATATATAATTATATATTAATATATATATATATAATATATATACCTATTATATATGTATATATATATATAATATATATATATATATAATATATATATAATATATATATATAATATATATATATATAATGTATATATATAATATATATATTATAAATATATATAATATAAATATAATTATATATATATTAATAATATATATAATATAATATATATAATATAATATATATATATATATTATACGCGCGTGTGTTGTAGGTGAGACAAAGGATAGCTTGTAAATAAATTCAATAATAAAATAAATAGTTCTTCAAAACAAAAAAATAACTGAAAAATAGACATAATAAAAATAAAAAAATCATATAAAGTTGATAAATAAAAAGAAAGAAAAAGAAAATAATTGGAAAAAATCATTTTTTATGGAAATTTAAATTATTACCGAAGAAACTGTTAGTGTTTTCTTTTTGTCATATATAAATTATATTATATATATATATATTTAATATATAATAATATCTAATATTATACTATATATAATATATAAAATATAATAATATATATTATAAATTATAATATAATATATATTATATAATATATTAAAATATAATATTTTATATAGAAATTATAATAAATATATATTATATATTATATATATATATTATATAATATATATAATATTATAATAATATATATATATATATATATATATTATATATAATTATATATATATATAGATATTAAATATAATATAAATAATATAAATAAATAATATATTGTATATACATATATTATAAATATATAAATATATATATAATATATTATATAATATATATTATTATATATATATATATATATATATATATATCAAATAAATATATAATATATATAGGTATTGATGTAAAGGTGTGTAGACACTAACAAAATTTCTAATCTTTCTGTTTCCTCTTCCTCACGTCCTTTCTGACATTTTGAAAAGAAAAAAGGTTAATTAACTTTGCTTTTTATTCTTTGCCTCCTTTCTATGATAAAGTTTAGTAAACCTCCGACGAACCAAACAAGTGCCGTATTTTCACCTCTAACTAAAAACTTGAAATTCCACAAACCTTTGATGTCTAATTCCTCGATTAGACGTATTCCACTGCGATTCCTCCTTCTAAACCCCTCTCCCCACCACCATATTATTTGGATTAAACGTTGTAATTTCTTTTAAAAGAAATTAAAACGTTAGATATAAATTAATTAAATGCAAAAAAAATTTTATTTGAAAAGATGGACTCGATTTATTCCATACAATCATTGCCTTAGTTTTCAGCTTTGACAGTTGTTAGTTTAATTTACTAATGTCCCCAATTCCACAATCTGCTGGAAATTTTTTAACGAGTTTTCTAATGGCCACAATGAGCTAATACCCATTAGGACTTCATTGGTGCCTAAAAATTGTAACAATGATTCAACAAAAACGTTATTACTTTACCGGAATAAATATTTACCACACAAAAATATTTGTGACAACAAGACAATGGGAAAGGAATGCAGCTGAGCCTAATCATATTGGCATAATAATAATAATATGGAATTTTTTTGAAAACAAAAGGACTCCATTCAAAAGCTACGACAGAATTCCTTTATTCACAAAGTTATTATATAGGAAAGTAAAGAAAGGCTAATGTGAGATGACGATATAGTTTAAATATGAAAAAGTAACCATATCAAGAAAATTTAAAGGAAACATAAATAATAAAAAGAAACTCTAAAATGAAAAAACTCTTTTTCTAAACTAACTCTTGAATTCGTTATAAAAGACAAATTAGAAGATCTATTACTTTTTATAGAATTTAAAAAAAAATATATACAAAAACAAAAACAAAATTATAATAATCTTATATAAAAAGTTTAATACTAGTATAAGCAAAACCATACAAAACAGACAAAAATTCTTCAATATATATATTATCCTTCAAATCATCACCATAGTTAATATTAAAAAAAGAAATATATGTGAAAAATATATCGAGGATTTTACGATTCGAGAGGCATAGATCAAATTAATTGCTGACCAACAATTCCATACAACAAAGAAAAAATTAAATTATAATATTTATAACATCACCATCTCTCGCGAAACCACAACTGGAGCAACGCAATCCACCACACTATGATACCCCCATTAACAACAAGAACAGCGCAGATACGCAAACTGCCCTATCTAAAAAACCTTATATTGCAATGAAAGAGAAAATTCCCATAAGCTGAATATATGAAAATGCTCAAATAACAAGTAATGATACCTTTATAATAACCGCCCACACCAGAAAAAAACATACTCTGAAGAACTTACTAAATATATCATAGATTTAATCACAAAAACCAATAACAATCCTTATATTTACTAAAACTTATACATATTTCTTGAAATGGGTAACTTCTAAGGACTAAATTGGTCTGATTACTTAATAACCAATTCCACACAGACTTTTTAATAGATAATTTCACATACCCAAAACAGTAAAATGAAGAAAAATGCCTAACGAAGGACGGTCTTATACCAATACAAACCCCTAGTCTTGAAAAAAAAAAAATGGTGCCCCAGTTGATTTACCTCTATATGGAGAACACTCTAAAAACAAACCTCTTAAAATACCAAACGCTTAAGAAAAAGAGCACCCAACGATGGAAGAAGATTAGACGAAGGACACCTCGTAAAGAATCAAACCCTCGCACATAAGATAAGTACTCTAAAAACATCTTCTCCAAAAGAACATGATATTAATTGGGAAGAGACTACTGCTTTTGTAGTATTTTATCAAAAGAAAAAAGGTATATGAAATCAGATGTATATAAGAAGTATTTTATTTTATTTATCTAGTGAAAAAAAAAGACAAAAAATTTTAATGAAAAAAAAAAATGTCAGAAAGGTTTTTATTTTAAAAACTTTGAAATAAGATATCAATAAAAAAAGATTCATAAGACAGAAAAAAAATGAAAAAAAATATATATATTTTACGTACAATACGAAATTGAGAAGGGATTTTAAGTCTGTACGGTGTCTTACCACAATATTTATGCACTGATTTTCCCCACGTGAATAATTTATAGATTTAATATCACCCTGATAAAAAAACAAGAGCAGTAAACAAACATAATCAAAAAGAACCCAAGATTATAATTACAGTATGTAACTGAAATGAGCCGAAACCAAGGACAAAATTAGGAAATATTTTCGAAAAGACAAAATGACGCTTCCCCACAAAAAATTAAAAATCTTATAATCACTGATTTTCAATAGGACCGTTCCTTACATAGATTTTAAATAATCTATGTCGAAACTCAACGCATTAATACTCTAAACTATATCGATAAAACAACTAAAATCTAATATCATACTCTATCCTCAAATATACATATAAAATAAGTCTAACATCTATGAACATAACACATACCAACAACACACAAAACGCCACATGCCATATATAATAATACAATATATAAAACTATAAAATTATATATACATACTATAACAATAACTATATAAATAAAAAATAAAAAGTTATGACTAAAAAATAAAATATTATAAATATATAAATAATATATATATAAATAAATCAATCTATAAAAAACT
The DNA here is from genome assembly GCA_015478945.1 of Trachelipus rathkii. Taxonomy (NCBI): domain Eukaryota; kingdom Metazoa; phylum Arthropoda; class Malacostraca; order Isopoda; family Trachelipodidae; genus Trachelipus; species Trachelipus rathkii. The sequence continues at coordinate 3,806 of JABUQX010021237.1, read as the reverse complement.
TATATATAAGAAAATAACTCACCTAATATAATAAACCAATAATAACGATAACACGAATAAATACACTGATATTACAAATTTAAAAGTGTTAATATGGAACAGAATAATATAGCTACACACTAAAATACACTATAAAAAAAAGTCAAAAACATACTAGACCCTCTCCCTTCTACATACTATAGACTACTATACCCCCCCCCCCCCTCAGCCTAATACTCACAAAATAAAAAAAAAAATAATAATAAAATAAAAACAAAACATAACATAAAAATATTAATATACATAAAAATACATAATATATAATCAACAATACGCATAACTAGTACTATACCTCAAAAATAATATCACATACATGATTATACAAATAAAATCAAACAACCAAAAAGCAAAACAAAAAAGTAAATCACCAATAAATTATATAATAAAAAAAATCAATAAAATAATAACATAATACATAACGATAATAATAAAATAAATTAATACACTATGCTCATACTAATATATATACCTATAATAAAATACTAAATAAAATAAATACAAAAACAACATCTTTAATCAGGAAAAGATAATAACATTATTTCTTTAATGGAGACAAGATTTTTATTTCGCTATAGAACGGTAAAGAAGAAATGATATATTTATTAACTCATACACATACTACCAAATTACATAAATAATTTAATATCACATTAACTGACAGTACTAAAAGATATACTCTCCCTCTCTCACCCTCACAACATCAACCATAAATCAAACTAAAATAAAACACTCCTCAACATACAAAAAACAAGACCAACTATAATAACCAATATAATAATAAATAACAATAAATATTAAAATATATCCTTATATAATAACATATACATAATAAAAAATATAAATATGATAAATATATAATTAAAATATATATAATAACATATAAATAATATTTAGTAAAAATAAAATAAAAATAATAATAACTATACATAGGTTTTAGAGATATATATTAAATAATAAATATAAATATATCTAATAATAATATAAATATATAATATTAATAATATATAAATAAATATAATAAAATAAATAATAATATATATATAATTTAAACATAAATAAATAAACAACCTACTAACTCACTCACCTCTCTCTCTCTCAAATACTTTCCCCCTAATTATATAAATATATATAATATATATATAAATATTATATAATAAATAATATAAAATAAATAATATTAAATAAATAATAATAATAATATATAAATATGTTGAGGAATATATTAGTAATAAATATATAAAAAGATATAATAGAAATGAAAGCAAAGACAAAATATAATGAATCAAGTACACAAATAATTACGGTTTTTATTCCTCATTCATTTTGTCACAAGTTCCTCTAAAGGAATTATATAACATATAATAATCTTTAGCCCATAGTAATCCTATTTCTCCCCATACACCATTACACCCACAGCTCCAATTCCCTACTGAACACTCCCTCCTAACCTACCTTATCCTCCTATCCTCATCTTCCTCCACCTTTATACTATCTTCTTCTTTCTTTTCCTCATTTCCTCAGCGAAACTAAACCTCATGATAAGTATAATTCTCTGTGCATAAGTATGCAGAATGAGTGATATTTTTTCTCTATGAGGAGGATTTCTCTGCCAGCGCTTAATTGCCAATTAAAGCAGAATATAAAATTTCATTGAGCAACATTAAGAAATAACAAAAACAATATGTGGAAAAGGGAACAAAAAGATTTAAGAATGAGAGAGATTGAGAAAGACGGACCGAACAAACACATGTAAAAAATAAAACCAGAAAATATTTGTGGAGTGAAGTGAAAAATAAGGGGCTCATAATTAACCGTAGGTTAATAATATTAATAAAATAATATATAGATGAAATATAATATACTATAAAATAAAATAATTGAATAATTTTAGGGTTATATGAAAAGAAAATTCAATATTATACGAATAATCTAATATATAATATATATAAAAAAAAATAATAATATAATAATATAATATAATAAATATATAGATAGTAAAATGGGTTGTAATATAGATAATATAATAATAATATATAAATAAAAAACCTCTATTAAATATCCAATCTACTACTACTATAATAAAAATAAACTATCACTAATATATAATCAAATACCTCATATATTCATATACTTATAATATTAACTAAAATCTTCATGCATAAAATAGCACCTAACTATATCAAAGCTTTGAACGAAGAACTATTCACATCTGAAATACACCCCCCGTCATATAAAAATCTCATGCGGCAAAGATAACTATCGAAATTACATAACAACATATACGATAAACCCACAATAAATAATATGCTATCTAATCAATAAGTGCAACCACCCCACCAAAACAAAATCAAAGATATGCTGTGTGTGTGTATGTGTATTTGTGAGTGTATGTTGTTACTAGTTAGGTTGTGGTGCAGCTCTTTTTTGTACCGTTTCTATTGAATTGATGTAAGTTAATTGAGCTATGGAATCGGGGATATGGATATCTGTGTGAGAGTCTCCGCTTAAGTGGAAGAAATATGTTGAAGTATACTGATTAGAAGCTTGAAGGTTGGTTCATTTTAGATGATGTCATAGTTTTCAGAAGTTCTACAGTACTGAGGCTTGTTTTCAGGAGTTCCACAGTACTATGGCTACTTTTCAGAAGTTTGACAGTACTGAGGCTTATTTTCAGGAGTTCCACAGTACTAAGGCTACTTTTCAAAAGTTCCACAGTAATGAGGCTTATTTTCAGGAGTTTCACAGTACTGAGGCTTGTTTTCAGGAGTTCAACAGTACTGAGGCTTGTTTTCGACTCCATTTTCCATTGCATTTCTGGCAGATATATGTTCTGGGATATGGGTTTAATTTTGTACCAACGGCTAGTTGGAGGAGCTGTAACACGTACACCGGATTTACCCACCCTAAGTTCAAAATGGTTTAGATTTGAAAAAGAATATTCTCTGAGCTCAGGCGACACTGGGGTGACAATTTCGGGGATCGTACCCCCAGTAGGAGCTGAGAAAAGGTGTGTCTCTTTGACAATCCTTCTCGATGATCCCACTCGACCTTCTTGAAATCTCTTAACATCCGATGTCCTGACGAAGAATAGAGGAGTCCTAGGGAGGGTGAACTCTAAACCGGGATACATTCGGACTTGTAATATATATATATATATATATATATATATATATATATATATATATATATATATATATATATATATATATATATATATATATATATATATATATATATATATTATATATATTTATTTTATGTATAATATATGTGCAGGGTATGTATATATAATATATATGTAATATGTATAATATGTATGTATAATATATAATAATATGTATCTTATATATATATATATAATAATATATATGTAATAATAATAATAATAATATAATATATATAATAATAATATATGTATATGCATAATAATAATAATAATATATGTATATGTATGTATAATATGTATATATATATGTATATATATATGTATATATGTAATAATATAATAATATGTAATAATATATGTATATGTAATAATATATATGTAATACACATAATATATAATATAATATGTAATATATAATATATTATATAATAATAATATATAATAATATAATAATATATAATATATATATCTTCATAATAATAATAATACAATAATAATAATAATAATAATAATAATATCAATAATAATAATAATAATATGTAATAATATATGATATATATAATATATTCTATATATATATATAATATATATATAATAATAT
>JABUQX010021236.1:40000-70000 GCA_015478945.1 Trachelipus rathkii | reverse complement strand
TTTATATATATATATATATATATATATATATAATAGTATTATTATATATATATATAATATTAATATATATACTATTATATATATATATACTGACCATGTGATTCTAGTTGAATCGGCTGGATACATGAACCAAGACCAATATAATATATAAACATATTATATATATATATATACTATATAATATATATATTATATATATATATATATATATTATATATATATAGTAGGTGTTTGTTTATTATTATTATATATATACGGTATATATTATATGTTATATATTATATAATATATATATATTACTATTATATATATATTATATATATATTATATATATATATAATATATATATATATTATACTAGATAATACTATATTATATAATATAATAATATATATTATATATGATTATATAGTTTCTTGTTATAGGGATAGTACTATTATATATAATATAGTTATATATAATATAATATATATATAATATATTATATATATATATATATATATAATTATATATAATATATATAATATTATATATATATATATATAATATATATATTATATATATATAATATAATATTATATATATATAATATAATATATATATATATATAATAAAATATATTATATATATATATATATATAGAAACGACGACGCATTTAAGCAGCTTCCTTTCTCCGCATAAAGAAGAAAAAACGGAGAAAAAGAAAAAGAAAGAAAAAGAAGCAGAAAAGAAGAAAAAAAGGGAGAAAAAGAAAAAAGGAAAGCGGGACTTCTTCTTATCTCAATCCAGGACGCAATGCGCGTCTCGCTATTAATCTATAATGAGATTAGCGAAAAAGATTGATATGAATAGGCAGATATAATATTATATATATATATATATAATATATAATAAATTAATTATATAGATATATATTATATATATATTAGATATATATATATAATATAGTATAATATATATATATATATATATATCTCTACTTATTCAACATTTAAGCTACACCCATCCCTAGACCATTTGCTAAAAAGTTCTCTAGCCGATTACATAGTCTGTTTTGAAGGCTGATCATCGGATTAGAATAGATCCACGGCCAATGTTCTCTAATGATATTTGCACATCATGAAGTCCAAGAACTGAAATTAATAATAGTTTCATGAATCGTCTCTTTAACATTTATTTAAATTGTAATATTCCTGATCAAGACAGATATAATGCCTTACAAGTGGACAAGAATTAGTCGAGTATCCGTTTCGTCAAATGCCAATAATATTTTCTTACGCGTCTCAGACAGATATTTATCTGGTAGACCACTTAATATAGAATCCGGTAAGAATGTAGGCTTCAATAACCAATTTTAGCACAGTTCCTCATATCCTAATTCCAATACGTACATATTTAATATTGAGAAAATCTAAATTAATAATAATAATAATAATAAATAATAATAATAAGAATCATATAATAGATAATAAATAATAATATATATATTTAATTATATATATGATATATAAATATATTATATATAATATATATTATTATAATATATATATATATTATATATATATATATATATATATATAAATAAATAATATACTATATATAATATATAGATATATATTAATATATATTATAGATAATATATATATATAGTTGTATTATATATATATATATATATATTAGTATAGTATATATCATATAAATATTATAACTGTATATACGTGCGTTTTGAGTGGACCATGAGGACGTAAAGGCGTTGCGCCAGGAAGGGTCCCCCCACACCACCCCTCCGCGCGCAACGTCTTTTTCCGTCCTTACGTCTTTACGTCTTTAGGGTACGTTAAACGTGTGTTTAACACCCCTAGGACGTAAAATGACGTTGCGCAAGCTGGGTGGGGTATTTTGGGCAGTTGGCGCTACGTCTTTACGTCCTTACATCTTTACGTCCTTACGTCTTATTACGTCATTATACGTCTTTTAGGTAAGTAAAAACTGTTTTTACTACGCCTAAAGACGCTAAAAAGACCGTTGCCGGCAAGCTGTGTGGTTGATGGACGGGCCCCCCACACACCCTCGTGCGCAAGTCTTACGTCCTTACGTCTTTACTTACTTTCTTCACAACATCCAATTTTGTGTTATTAAAACATGGGATGTAATATAAACAGTTGAGCATTGTGAGAGTATGGGATGTGGCGTAAATTGCAGTTTCCCTAGTCCGGCTACTTGTATGCAAAACCAGGTCCGTACAGGATGTGGAAAAACCTTTCTGTTAAATATATTGAGAGAGACGGAAATTTTCGAGCAGCGGCCCTCACAGATTAAACGTAAATAATGTTTACAGCGGAAAATTTGATATCATATAAAGATGTAATTCAATTTCATGAAGAAATATACGATGTCAAATCACTAGACAATATACAAGTCCACAAAATCATGTATTAGACATTTCAATGCATAATTGACGCAGATGATAGCTAGAAACGTTTACAGGTATATTACGAAACATTTCCAGATAAAAATACGTTTTTAATGACCGAAGGACTATAAAGACAGTGCATTTACTTTACTTTACTTTACATAATTACTGCTTGATATAGGCGTTATACATATTGTTTGGGCACCCCATTTGGCATGAAAAAACAGTAATAATAATAAAGATATCTTACTACCTAGCAGCAGCATACATGGAACCAGAAGTAAAAGATACTATCGATTTTTGGTTCAGAGGCCGTATAACATTTGTAGCGATAGTAGTGAGTAGTAGCAGTAGTAGTAGTAGTAGGTAGTAGTAGTAGTAGTAGTAGTAGTAGTATGATAGAATCACAGTGAAGGGTGACATTACATGATAAGCGGTATATGTACTAAGATAGGTGAAGAAGAAGAAACATTAAGAAGAGAATGAGAAGATAAGAATTAAGAAGAAGAAGTTAAGAAGGGAATAAGAAGAATAGAAAAGAATAAGAAGTGCAGAGTTATAAAGACAAAGTTCCCCAAACACCGGAAAAAATCACACGGAGAAAATAAAAAAAATACAATAATAATTATATAATATGAATATTATAATATATATATTAATAATATATATTATATATATATATATTATATATATATACTTATATATATATATATATATATATATATAATATTAAGTGTGTCTGTGTTGTGGTTTTAATAACATCATGAACCGTTTCTATACTGCTTACGTCATACGCCTAACAAATGTTGTGTGCGTATGTGCTATGAATATTGGTTGCATTCAGTGAACGTATCATGAAAGTAAATCCTAATCTCCATATAACGTCCACGTTCATCGTAACACCAACAACACCAGTCAGACACAACCAGACAAACAATCATTGACGACAAATCCAAACAACAAAACAACGGACAGATACGTTATCAATTTATTTTCTCTCTTAGCTGCAATATATATATATTATATATATATATAGTATATAATATATAATATATATTATATATATATATATATATAAATATATATATATATATATAGTATATATATATATAATATATCGAGAAATGCCGATATTGGCCGTTCCGCCCAGAGCAATCGAGAGGGAGGACCCCTCGCGACGACATAGCGAACGTTCTCATGCCTTAGCCTCTTTAATCCAAATTATTTTATTAAAAATTCTATTCTGTAAGTGAAAGCTTGATAGTAAACTAGTTTTATTAGCTATTAATATATTCTTTCTTCTTATGGAAATCATAATGCTAAGTTTTTTGGTATGGTTAAGAATTTGTGACACGTTCCTTTTTAAAATGAAGTTGAAAGCCAGTCATTTCGCAAGCTGACTTGGATAAATTCCCTAACATTGTCAAATTAAGGGTTCTCAATGCTAATGTTCGCTGATTACATCCACCCTACACCCACTTCCAGCAACCATCCAGAACAGGATATATATATGTATAGTATATATATATATTATATTATATATATTATATATATATATTATATATTATATATAATATATATATATATATATATATATATATATATATATATATATAATTATATTATTATAATTTAAGTGTGGTGTGTTGATATAAAATAATAATAAAAGAATAATTAATAATTACATAAAATAATAAGTAAATAATAATAAATAATAAATAATAAAAATAATAATAAATCAGATGCTACAATCTACCTCAGGTTCAGTTTTCGTCTCAATAAGTATTGTAGTAGGAGTGGTAATGTGAGTGTCAGTTTTGAATCTATATCGGCACATAAAACTTTTATTATAGCACAATTAAATAATTTGTTTAAAGTTTCCATTACACAGCATGTACGATGACAAAAAGATTAAAACTGAATATTATCTCGTAATCAGCGCAGGATTGCATATGATAAGATGCACTATAGAAAGATTAACTAAAAAGACAAAGAATAAGAAGAAGAATGAATGAACGAAAGAAAAGAAGAAGGGAAGAAGAAGAAGAAAGAAGAGAAGAAGAAAGAAAGAAGAAGAGAAGAAGAAGAAGAAAAGAGAATGTGATTCATTTTGAAGTTATAAAAAGCTAGGTAGTAGTGAGTAGTAGTAGTAGAGTAGTAGTAGTAGTAGTAGTAGTATAAGTGGTGTGGTAGAATCAAAATGCAGGTTAACATGATGACGGTATATGTGCAAAGAAGCTACAAGAAGGGGTAAGAAGAAGAGAAGGAGAATTAACACCTGCCCCACTCGATATAATAGTTATAAAGCTGTAGAGTAGTAAGTATAAAACTTATTATTTTTAATATATCACCACCTTGCTATTCAGCCGTATACAGTTTATATTGACACATACTTGTTTTAAACACGACTTAAATTGTTAACATTTACTAAAAGTTTTCTCAGGAGTAAACGTCGAACCGCCAAGAAGATTAAACTATCCTTATTTCGTTCATGTGAAGTCATCTCTCGCTGTATCGGTTATTCTTCCAATCCATCGATAAATTTATCGTTTTTAGCTTGTATTTATCCTTATATCTTTAAAACTTATTTAAAAAGGATCAGCAAGTAATTTAGTCTTGGGATGTGTTATAAAGTTGTGCTCTCCTACCGTACATCTATGGTCCGTCTTAAAACAATATGAGACCCCATACAAGATATTATGACAATGGATCAAGATCCCTGAAGCAGTGTTTCGTGCATATATAAAAGACATTCTAATCGACTTTTGAATATTTCACAGCGATCTATCCGGCATATTTCTAGAGGCACACGTTATTCTTATATGGAGGTGGAAGAATTATTAGTATATGTAAACACGCTGAAGCTTGGTCTATGTTAAACTATAATTCAAAAAGAGTTTTAACAACCTGAAACAGGTACAAAATTTTAATAATTTAAAGCGATGGTAAGCAGCTCACTTTAGCTTTTTCCAAATATCTAAATACTTACAGTATGGAAATTAGAATATGGCGGATGTGTAGTGAAATGGGTGTATATGAACCTACATCTTACGGATTCTATATTAATGGTCTAAACACCAGATAAAATATCTTGTCTGAGACGCGTTTAAGAAAAATATTAATGCATTTGAAAGAAAACGGAAATACTGGATCTAAATTAATTGTCACTGTAGCGCATTTATATGTTGTGCTTCAGGATATACACATTTAAAAAAAAATGTTAACAGACGATTATGAAACTATTATTAATCAGTTCTTGTGCTAAAATTTATTAGATCGTTTAGAGAACATTGGCGTGGATCTATTTATATCGATGATCCAGCCTCAAAACAGACTAAGGTATCGGCTAGAGAACTTTTTACATATGTGCTAGGGGATGGTGTTGAGGAAGTGAAAAAATATTTGAGAGACAATGATATAAATATTATATATATATATATAATATATATATAGTATCATATAATATATAATATAATATATATAATACTATATAAGGAAAAAAAATATATATAACCCATATAATATCAAAACTTTTCAGTAATCTGCTATGCGCATGCGTCTGGAGATAAGCGTTCTGATTTGAGATCAAAAATGAGTCCGCTTCTCCTTTTTTTTCTTTTTCTCCTTTTTTTTCTTTTCTCTGCTTCTTTTTCTTCTTTTCTTTCTCCTTTTTCTTCTTTCTATCAGGAAAAAGGATGCAGGTAAATGCGTTCGTCGTCTTCTTAATATATTATATATAATATATCTTATATAATATATTATATATATATATATATATAAATATATATATACGTATATAATATATAGATAGTATAAATATAATATATATATATATAATCATATATATATATATATATATCAAAATCATTATATTATAATATATATAATATATATATAATATATATATTATATATATATATAATATATATAATAATATATATATAATATATATATAGAAGACAGTAACATAATGAAACGATAAATATTTGGCTTTCAGCTATGCGCAGCGACTATTAGTCTTGGTTCATGATCTCCGAGAAACGGTCATGAATGTGCATGATATGGTCACGATATATCTATATATATATATATATATATACTATATATAATATAATATATAATATATATATAAATTATATAGTATATACTATTATACTATAGTATATATATATATATACAATATTATATATATATACACGACTACTACGAATTATTATTATTATTATTATTATATTATATTATTATTATTAATTAATTATTATTATAGACGAGCCTTCCTTATAAAACTTAAAGTAATTTGACGTACTATCTCAATGCTTCGTCGTAGCACAATGGAGTAAAACAAAGGTTTGACTAAGCGGTCAAAAAAAACTATATAATATATATATATAAAATATATATATATATTATATATATATATATATTAATAGATATATATATATATATATATATATATTATATAATATTATAGATAAATATATATATATATATATATATATATATATAATATATATAGTAGTATATTATAGTATAGTCTATTATAAATAATACTATATAAATTATATATATATATATAAATATAACTATTATATATTAATATATATATATATATAGATCTCAAAAGGAACTTGAACCGGATTCATGATGAACTCATCATGAACGAAGCTGAGTGAGAACGCAGCTGAGTGATGAACGCTGAGCTCAGCTACGTTCATGTGAATCGGTTCACGCGCGCATGGGTTACAGCTACGTTGTACTTAAATACACTTGCCAGATGTACTTAAAAGAGAAAAAGAGGGTAAGGGAAAATAACGTTCATGAAGTAAGATCATGTGTGCGGCTACGCCTCACACATGTATAATTTAATAAACGATGAAAGTAGCTCAGCTACTTTCATAGACGACGCTATATTTCTTTATACTATATATATATAATATAATATTATAATATATATATATATATATATATATAAATATAATACTATTATATATACATAATAATATATAATATATATACAGTATACTATACATTGTATGATAAGATGTACATATAGAAAGATAACTAAAGAAGAATAAGAAGAAGAAGAAGAAGGGATTGTATGATAAGATGTACATTAGAAAGATTAAACTAAAGAAGAAGAAGAAGGGGAAGAAGAAGAGAAGGGAAGAAGAAGAAGAAGAAGAAGAAAGAGAAGAAAAGAATACACCCTGCCCTCAATCGTATAATAGTTATAAGCTGGTAGTAGTAGTGTAGTTAGTAGTAGTAGTAGTGCGTAGTAGTAGTAGTAGTAGTAGTAGTAGTATCAGTTGGTAGAATCACAGTTGAAAGGTACAGATTGAGCGGTATAGGGCAAAGATAGCTAAAGAAGAGAAGAGAAAGAAGAGCAAGGAAAGAAGAGAGAAAGAAGGAGAGAATACACCATGCCCTCACTCGTATTAATATTATAAAGCTGGGTATAGTAGAGGATAAACTTATTATTTTTAAATATATCACCACCTGCTATTTTCAGCCCCTATACATTTATATTCACACATTACTTTTTAAACACCGACTCTAAAATTGTAACATTAATAGAAAGTTTCAGCATTTACAACGTCGAACACCAAAGGCAAGATTAACTAATCTTATTTCTTTCAGTGAATGTCTATTCTCGCTGTGATCGTTCACTTCTTCCAATCACGAGCGATAAGATTTATCTTTTTACGCTGTATTATCTTATATCTTTAAACTTATTTAAAAGATTCATAAGATTTAGTTCTTTGATGTTTATAAAGTTGTCTGCTCCTCTCTACGTACATCATGCCGTCTTAACATAGCTATTACCGCCATCAGAGATTAACAATGGTAATCAATCGCTGGAAGCAGTGTTTCGTCTATATAAAAAAAATTTCTAATGGCGTGAATATTTCACAAGAGAATCTCATCACTCGATTTTCTAGAGCACACGTTGTCTTTATGAGTGGGAAGAATCTTACTTAGTAATATTGTAACGCGCCTGAAGCTTGGTCTTATGATTAAACTGAATTCAATAGAGTTTTTTAAACCAACCTGAAACGTCATTAGTAGAAGCGATGGTAAGCAGCCTCACTTGTAGCTTTTTCAAAAAATATGCAAATACTTACAGTTGGAATTAGAACTATGACGCACTGCAACGTGAAAATGGGTTTATATTTATGAACCTATATCTTACCGGATTCTATATTAATGGTCTACCACAGATAAAATATCTGTCTGAGACGCGTAAGAAAATATTATTGCATTTGAAGAAAACGGAAATACTGACTAATTATGTCACTGTAGCGCATTATATGTTTTATCAGGAATATTACACATTTTTAAAAAATGTTAACAGACGATTATGAAACTATTATTAATCAGTTCTTGACTTCAATGGATGTGCAAATTATTTATTAAGAGAACATTGAGCGGATCTATCTACACCGTGATCCAGCCTCAAAAACAGACTATGTATCGCTAGAGAACTTTTACAAATGGCTTAGGGATGTGTAGTTCAAAATTTGAATAAGTCAGAGTATATAAATATATTATATAATATATTATACTATATATTATAATATAAATATATAATATTATATATATATATATATATATATATATATATAATATATAATATATATAATATATAATATATATAATGCCCTAATAATATCAACTTTTCACTAATCTACTATAGCGAGACGCGCATGCGTCTGGATTTGAAGATAAGAACTGAATCCGCTTCTTTTTTTTCTTTTTCTCTTTTCTTCTTTTCTTCTCTTTTCTTCTTTTCTTTTTCTCCTTTTTCTTCTTTTATCAGGAAAAAGGAAGCTATTAAATGCGTCGTCGTTCTTCTATATAATATATAATATAATATATATATAATTATATATATATAGATATATATAATATAAATTATATATATATATATAATATAATATATATAATATATATATATATATATATAAATATAATATATATATATATTATATATAAATATATGGTCTGGTTCATGTTCATGAACGGTTCATGATGTGCATATGGTCAGTCTATATATACTTATATATATATACTAATATATATATAATATATATTATATATATAGTATATATATTATATTATTTATATACTATATATATATAATATATATAATATACTAATATAGTATATATATATAAATAATATATTATATATTTATATATATAATCTATATATATAATATATAATATATATATATATATATAATATATATATATAATATATTAATATGTAATATATATATATATACTATATATCTATATATATAACTACAATTCATTATTATGTATTTATTATTATTATTATTAATTATTATTATTATTATTATCTATTTTATTATTATATTATTATTTAATCAGCGATGCCTTCCTTATAAAATCTTAAAGCAATTTGAGCGTACTTCTCAATGCTTCGGTAGCACCAATGGAGTAAGCAAAAGTATGATTAAGCGGTCAAAAAACATATATAGTACATTAGTATAATATATATATAATAATATAATATATAATATATATATAATATATATATAGATATATATATATATATACTAATATATATATAGATAGCTATCCAAAGGATTGAACGGTATATGAACGGTCTATGAGCAATCATGAACGAAGCTGAGTGATGAACGCTGAGCTCAGCTACGTTCATGTGCGTAAACCATGTGAGCGGCTTCGCCGCGCACATGGGTTAGCAGCTACGTTAAGTACGTGTACTTAATACACATTAAGTACACTTTCCAAGTGTACTTAACGGGAACAAAGGGGGGGTAGGGGAAAAATAACGCTCATGGAAGTAGCTCATGTGTGCGGCTACGCCTCACACATGGAAGCATCTAGCTACTTTCATGAAAGTAGCTCAGCTACTTTCATAGACGTGGATCATCTTCTATTATATATATTATATATATACTATATATATATATATATATATATATATAATTATATAATATATATTATACTATATATAATATTATATATATATATATTAGTGTGGCCGAGCACGGATTTTTGAAAGCGGCACCGCACCGCTCCGCACCGGGAGGTCGCGCACCAGCACCGCACCGCACCAACCGTCAATCTTACCGCCACGCACTCACACCGGCACGGCTCTTATTCCAATGCGCACCCGCACCGCACACGCACCGAGAGCGAACCCCAGCGCAAACCGCACCGCACCCAAAAATTGCGCACCAACGCCACCGCACCGCACCGACCTATTTATATATATAATATTATATAATACATATATATATATATATATTATATATATATATATATATATATATATATATATATAGATAAATATATAATATATATATAAATATATATAAATATATATAATATAGTATATATTATATATATATATATACTATATGGAGAAGTAGCGCTCCGCCGAAGAGATGAGATACCACCATTGGGCATATATATACGGAGTCTTAGAATACATTTCATGGCACTCCAGTGCCCAATGTTTCTCCCCTTTTGCGCTCATATCCATTTTCTTACATTGGAGCAAGCTCTTAATTATCACGCACAATAAAATACAATTACAGAACAACACTTACCTTTTAAAAAGAAATTAAAAATGAAAAAAATGGCAGCCACGCGAATAGTCTCGGAGAACCTTTAAGGGTGGCTTCCAAAAATAACCCTTATCTACCCTACTCCATATCCATGTGTAAAAAGAGCTACGTTGATATCGGTCCGTTCTGATTGTCAGTCTGTGCCGTCACGGAATTGCATGCCTGTTTTGATGTACAGTCTCCTTTTTCTAATTGTCGAACCTTCTCAGGTTAAATCTAATTTTACCTTTGTTGCAACATCACCTCTCCTGACTAAATCTCATCTCATATTCTATAACCGCAAATAGGTTTAGCGTTCGACTTCAAACTGGTACTCTGTTGACATCGTTACTTTCTCTTTCAATTCTTCAGCCGAAGCAGTATTGTCAATGTTTACAAATGGCTGTTGTTGTTCCCGTTTCTTTTAACCGAAACTTAGGTGTTCAAGCTTTCTTACTTATTATTCTACCGAGTTTACCTCTACTGTCTCCAACCTCAGTTTTACACCCAAAGATAATTGTTGTGCCAATGTATGCAAAGATGTTTGCTCCCGTGTCATTGATTTGGAGTTTTCCAAATATTCTAGCTAATGGCTCAAGCTAGCCTGTCAATCTACCACTAATTTCCAATCTGTCACTTGTTATATCGGATCTCCAACTCAAACTGACTATTCCTAACTCTTCGACGTACTTAGGCTACCAAATTGAACTTTTTCTCGTCTCTTCAATTTTCTAAAAAGATCCATTCCGTGGGCAGGTGAACGCTTCACCTCGCGCCAATTGCTTCCTCTAATTCACATACAGCTGGTGAACTTACTACCACACCATAATGACCTCGAGAGTTGTGCAGCTCCCACCCATATCCTGATCATCTTTGAGATGATCCAACTTCTTAGACCTTTCCTAATTTCTAATCCTTCTTCTTATTTGCTAAATTCTTTATCTCCTCTGGGTTCCTCATCACTCTCATATGCTTTTTCTGTTCCTTATCTCTCCAAGTCCTTTTGCAGGAAGACACCCACCTACTGCCGAGGAAAACGTTTTTGCAACTTCGATGCTAAAATAGTAGACAGCTTCTTTGATTTACATTGGAATGGCTTACAGCTCGCGAGAAAGGAGTCCCTCGGAGGTGCAAAGTGCGAAACTAATTCTTTCTGCAATGGAGTTCGTGCACCCTATGATCTGTTATACCTTCAACACACACCTAGAACTTGGTTTAGGCTCTGCTTTCTAGTTGCTATTAGCCACAGGGACGCTGCTTTTAGGAATTACTCTCACAAATTACAGAAACCTTTGCAACTTATGTTTCATCAAATCGTGCAAAAATTTTCTCATGCACCTTAAAATTCATTTCTCAGTAGCAAATGCAAATAATCCTTACTGGCTCCCGTTCCTCACGTCCTCTTCTGACATTTTCAAAAATATTTTTGCAACTCTTAGATTTTGCTTCTACTCTTGCCCTCCCTTTATACGACAGCACAAATCCATTTAACCTTCACTAAAGTTGAACTTTTGCTAAACATTACTTCTAGTCCACCTTAAAAAAATTCCAGTGGCGTATTCTTTCTTATCCACCTCCCACCACATATTTATGCTAATATTGTAATTTTTTTTAAAAGGTTAATTTGCTATATAATATATATATAAATATATATATATATATACTATAAATTATATATATAGTGTGTATATATATATATATATATATATAATATCAAATATATATATTATATATATATTATATATATATATAGATATAAACATAATATTCCCCTCTTGATGATTATTCTAGAAAATTAAAGAAATGTAGCCTTCAGATTTTTTTAAATTAACAGTTGTGTTCCCTTAGATAAGCTTTTAAGCTATTTTGTCAATATAAAAGCACACTTACTTAAATTACACTATTTTAATTATTTTTAATACATAAACGGTAAAATAATACGAAGAAGCTAATTAAAGAATTATTATTAATAACAAAACACTTTACAAAATGCAAGCATTTCAAGCTAAAGACTGTTGTTGCCATGCTTTTGACACGTAATGAGAAACATTTCATGCTATATATATATATATATATTATAATATAGACTAATATATTATATATATATATATAATAATATAGTATATATATATATAGATATATTATTAATAATATATATAACTATATAGTATATATAGAGAGAGAGAGAGAGAGCAGAGAGAGAGAGAAGATAAATTCAAATTTCATATTATTTTACGAATTTATTCGAAGCCGATGTTCCACTGGGTGAACAGAAAATTTCCTACCTGCCGATTTTCGTATTTTTTAAGCTCGTACACAAGTATGACCTTTGACCTAGTCCTATAGTATTAATTATATTGAAATATGAGATCTATGTACGCCCAGCTTAAATTTTACCTCTTAAAAACAGAGGGAAGGAAAGAATTCCAAATAAATTAATTATTGATAACTTGTGATTACTAAGAAGATTGCCTTTCTTTAAATTTATTTTATAAATCAGTTTCTTTTTCACCTTTCAAATAAAATTGTAATAATTTATTTAACTTACCATTTTAATTAATTTTATATATTAAAGGACTCAACTTATATGATAGGAGCTCTACCCTGCTACCCTATGTATACGCCCTGAATATAAAATATATATACTATATAATATATATATTATATATATATATATATATATATAATATAATATATATATATATATATAAATATATATAATATATATAATATATATATATATATTATAATATATATTATATATATGGACGAAGAAAATTTCACTCCACAGGAATTCGTCTTCGTCATATGTAATCATTTAATTTGTCGCAACTGTGTTGTGCCCATGTTGGCATCGCTTGACTTTGGTTGGTTGCTCCTGTAGTCAGGAGCACCCCAGCGGAATGCCATGTTGCCCCAGTAGGGGTTCTGAGCACCCTTCTATTGATATATAGAATATATATATATATATATATATTATATAAATATATATATATAATATATATATAATATATATACTTAATATTATATATTATATATAATATATATAATATATATATATTACCATTCTTTAAACACTCTTGGATTTGGCTTCACCTCAGTGTTTTGCTTCTATAATACGTCAATTTATGCTATTGTGGATATCTGGTCAGTCACTGCTTGAGCTCTAATCTACAGTTTAGTTGTTATAAATTAATATTGTTAACATCGTTTCAACATTCGCGAGTTGTCAAAACTTAGAATTAAGGGAACAGTTCCTTTTTGCCACTTTAATATTCTGTGCTCTAGTCGTATAAACTTTCACGTCTCCCGAGTATCACATCGTGCCTAACTTATAAATTTTCGAGAATAACTTCACAAAACCGGTGTCGCCTCTAACACTAAGAGAACACACGGTGTATCATTTTACCTCGAAAAGATTAGTGTGAAATTGGTTTAGTTCGGCTGTCATTCCTCAATGTTTGACGAAAGAGTGAGCAGGGCTTTTCTCGCGTTTTTCGTTTTAAGAAATTTTTTTTCTTTGCTCGCTTAAATATTTGTACATTATTGAACGGGTGTAAGTGTTGGAGAGCAAAGGCGCGAGGGAGACCCTAAAGTAATTTCTATTAGCGGCAGGGCATTAGCATGCCTGTACGAAGGTCTAGTAGGAGGGGCGAAAAAACAACCAGATAGAAAGCTTGAGAGAAAGAGGGAAGGGCGGCGCAGAAGGGGGGCACACAACCGATGAGGCGATCTCTAGAGGAGTGTGTGAGCTGTGCATATCCTCGGTGGCTCCCGATTCTCCCGTGACTGGCAAGCAGTTTCGAACCACAGTTGCAGAGAACGGGATATACACTCTCGTCTGGGAAAGGAAGTAGGGAAGAAGTAATATGATCAGGTACACTCAATTTCAGATCCACCAAGGCAACACTTAACTGCCTATTGTTGGAGAGGGTGACCTCGGCGATGATGCGTGCTCTAAAAAACTAATTGGAAAATGCCACTTCAATATGGTCGTATAGATACCCACAAGGATGGACCACATTTGCCCGGAACGGACCGTGATACTGTCAGTCTCTCTCTCCCTACGTAGTGGTAGTTGCGCTTAGGGTCTGTTATTATATAAGTGTTCGAGGAGAAAAGTAGTCCATATGCTGTGATCTCGCAAACTACAGTACCATATTTAACAGAGTAATTCTTTATCTGTATAATCTTTCAAGTTAAACTGAATATTATATTCTTGTATAAAGATATGATTATTTTTTAGTAAATATTACTACAGATGAATTGATATATGTTTAAAGATATATATAAGGATAGATACAATTATTTCTATATATTTCTCTGACTTTTATTTAATTTGCTTTTTGAAGATGTAGATTACTGAGAATAGATTATTTACAATAGAGATGTAGTCTAGTAATCTGATCGCACTTAATTTTTTATATCTTATTGATTATTACATTATCCCTATAGGTTATAGTCGGCCGGCTTTATACTATGTTTGAGACTACGCACGTAGAATGAGGGTATATCCATATACGTCATATCATTGTACTGCTTCGATAGTAGTCTCATTGCTCTACCCTAATACTTATACATACTTAATATTATATAATGAATTAAGATTATATATATTATTTTATATAATATTATATATAAGATATTAATTATTATTATTATGAATATATATATATATATATATTAATATAATTATTATATTAATTAATATAGGTGTGAAATATTTTATTGAGTTTAAAACTACTATACTTTTCATATTCTTTCAAAAACTACATTTAGCGACAGGAAAAAGGAAGTATATACATTGTTTTGAAATCTTGTTTATATATGAGTGAATACAGTTATTAGTTTGACGGAAAAATCATAATAAGAACAAAATACTTACTCATAGATTTACTACAGCTCTCAAAATAAGTATACTGTGTGTGGGATGCTGGTGGAAAATATATAGGAGCGGTATAATATTTGTTTATTAAAAAAAAAAAAAATAAAATAAAAAAATAAAAAATAAGTAATGAGTTTATATAAGTTTTAATTTATTATAGATTAAGTTTAGTAGTGTAAGGGAGATAAAGCCTCTATGAAGACCGTGTTAATATAAGTATTTATCGTTCTCGTTTAATAAAGAAAAAAGAATTATTTGGTGATAAGAGTAGGTGATATAGTGGGTGGAACGAAACGTAGATTTCTCGGCCACGGATGCACCCCCCAGCCCCCACGACGACTCTGCCTGCATCTCATATATAGGACGTAGTCAGGTGGCGCTTCGAGCCGTGGGGTAATTACGGTAGTTTAGTAACTGAGGCCCCCCTCTGACTAGTAGGGTTTAGCCTGAGAATCACTCCGACTCTACTCTATAGGAGGTAGGGTTCGCGCGGGGGGGCGCACCCGCCCTACTATACGTGAGGGGGTGAGAAATAACGTTCTCATACTACAGTCTGGGGGGTCCCTACTAGTACGGTAGCGGAGCCCCTGTAACAGGGCGTAGGGAATAACCGTTTACTATAAGTAAATTATTGTAAATTTATGGTTACGAGGTTTGTCCATTATAGGGCTGTTCGATATATTTAAATGTCACAATAATAGTTAGTAGGAGGGGATGATGGTATGGAGTAATGTGGGACATGTGCCTTATAACTTACAAGGGTACAATGGGAGGCGCTAAAAAGGGAGTACCGTGTGGACGGCTGGAGTAGTATAAGTAGGGGATATATTTGGAAGGTGGGTGGGACTCAGGTCTCCGCTCAAAGAAATTAGAGGTGTCCAGTATGGCCAATCAAGGGAGCCGGTCCCTGGAGTACGAGTGAGGGTGAGAGTAGGGAGTATGAGGTAGGTGAGGTATGATATAAATCCAAATTATTTAACCATAGTAATTAAAAGACCTCACTTAGAGATTAGAGATAAGTAAAATATAAATGAATATATATTGCACATTTTTAGTATTTACAGTAATGCATATTAATCCAAAGACCGCAACAGTATATGATTAAACCATTTCTTATGAAACTCTCGAAATTTAACTATTATTTCTGGACTTCAATGAATTCGTGATAATATGATGCACTAAGTTTAAGATTACAACAAGAACACCAGATGTTGGATAGATACATTTACAGAAATAGAATTGCACGTACGAGACTAGGGATACATATAGGAAGAAATTCTAATAATTATCTATATAAAATTAATTTTAGCAACTTATTATCTAACTTTCGGTTAGACTGAGGTTATTTTGATTCTGGATTTCTTATTCATATTTTTTTCGTCTCTTTTGCTACGTTGTGCGAAGATTAGAAAATAGTATAGTAGAATATTTGTGCGCATCCGCGATCGAGAATCTTAGGCTCGGACTTATAAATGGTGAAGAGAATGGTTCGCGTGGGAGGGACTTGTTTATAAATAAAGTTTTTTTTATGTCTCATTGAGTAGAATAGTGGATATTTTTATAATTATTGACTAATTGTCTCTCTGTCTCGATGCATATTACACTATCGTTTTGTTAAGTGATTATGTGGCACACATAGGTTAATTTGAGTCACAAGCGAAAAATTTCTTAGCAATTTTATAACTCAATTGGTATGGCTTATGCAGTTCTCACGAAATGCGATATATATCAGATACTCCTAATAAGTTCAATTGATGTGAAAGCTAAATAATCCGTTTATATCAATCCTTTATTATCCTAGTGGTTGATTGGTAATTTACGTCGATTAATTGGTATTCCTAGGACATTCACTCAATTAAATAACCTGTCACTGCTCAATTTGTACGTAAGTTAGGCGTACTCTCGGATAGGTAACTAGAAGTAAATCGGGTTGGATAAGATACTCAAGTGCGAAGCAGCAAACACAAGGATAAATGTGAGTAGAATAGAAAAGTGAGTTAAACGGAGGATAAAGATAGGTAGCCAATGTTGCATCAAGGGTGAAAACGTAAGCAAGGAGGCGTGGTAAAACTCGAAGTAATAATGTAAAAAATAAGACATAAAGATAATATAGATTAGCATCACATTGAAATCTCGGTAATAATATTCTATCAATATAGGATGAAGGTTATCCTGATAGTAAATATTGTAGTACAGAGGTTAAGAGTTCATTGGTTCAAGCAAGGTATATTGGTGGGTAATCTCGAAGAGAAGATCTTTTCCGTGTGTCGAGCTCAAGGGAAGAAGCATTTAGGTATTGAATTTTTGGGGCGTGGTCGAGCGGACGAAGAGCGGAAAAATTGTAATTTCTGTACTTTATGTCTGATGTGTCACATACTGCGCTCTCTTTTGCGAAAAAGAAAAAATCTTACATCTATTAAATATACAGAGTGAAAGAAGAGTAGTAGAGCTAATACGAACGAGTGTTAGGACAGCTGAGTGCTCTCGAACAAAAGGTTTATATCAGAATTGAAAGTCTCTTAATATCATAAATTAAGTACTTACTAAACTAACATACCAAAAACAAAGCTCCCAATATAGAGATCATGTCTCGACTCCTCTACTGATATGACGGATGTCAGTATTAACTTAATTATCTAGCTCTCTTGCATAATGGTGCTTCGTGTATATTGTGCGGGTGTAGAAACTTTTAGGATGTATTTTTCATAATTCCACGATATCAATTTATTTCAAATGGTCAATTGTGTGGTTCCTTGGCTCTGAACTTTTTCGCATCCTCTGAACGTTTATACTAGGGTCGATCGGTGGCAAGTTATCATTAACTAAGGTCCGCAACGAGTAGTTTAGAGTTAAATGGTGGACGGATAATGAATCCCATTACTCTACACTGTGATACTCTCCACTCTTTGTCTTATTACGGGAGAGTTGCTTTTCTTTGTGAATTACTAACTACTATGATTACAGATCGCTTCATCTCTCTCTGACGTCGCACCAAACACAATTGATCTTAAGCGCCGAAACGACCCACATTGTCATAGATGGTAATAGGTAGTTAGGTTCAAACAATCAGATCCTATGGCTAAGATTCTTCGTCGCAAAAGTAACTTGGTTCGCAACTCGCGGCACACTCATATCTGAACCATATTCTTCGTTTACTCTTGAGCTAATGAAAACTAATAAGAGAAACAGGCCAAGGTAATATACAAGTACGCTACGTATATCATCCTCCTCGCTCTCCCGCGCACGAGCTTTAATACGATGACGTTTACTCGGGTATGAACAGAGTTCATACTTCTCAAGTAACGATTTTCAAATCTCTCTTGCTCTTTAGGTTCACTCTCCACCTGCAGGAGATAAAGAAAATTAGACATCCACAGGAAGTGTTAACTTTATTTCCTTAGCAAGTGTCTCTCGAATTGTGGACAACTGCTACCAGACCGAGATCGCCTTAACTGTTAGGCTTTATTCAGCATGTTGCACCTGCAACATATTCATGGGGTGTTTGAAAAATTGTTTTCTGAGAGACATGATTATAAGCAGCAGAAACACAGTGGCAGTCCGTCTTTGCTAAGAAAACGCGGAAGGATATATATCTGGTGTAAACCATTCCCATCAGTATGGTCCATTCCATACAACAAAGTTATTTCATGAGTCCAAGTTTAGATGTGATTAAAAGGTCGCAAAGAAATTTTGATATGCTCAGACTTGACAGTATAGGCATTGAAATTGTAATCGACAAGAAGCAAATTATGAGTATACTTTGCTCCTTTAATTTAAATTATTGTGCGTTTCTCTCGTGTTTACCATCAATTGTTACTCTTGACCATTAGTGATGGGAGAAAATGAACTTTTCGGTAATGGGAAAAAGAACTAATACTTTGGTATTTATCCTTACTCACTGTTCATATGTGGGAATAACCTTGAGGAAACATTCAATTTCAGAATATGCCTAGATATGCTGGGTAGGCTGGGACGCAAAGAACCTACAAGATTCTCTTACTCACCCGTCTAGGATCTTCTTCTTCAAATAAAATACGAACAAAAAGCTTTTATACAGAGAGGTAAACGGCGCAACAGGCTTCATACTCTTATTACTTCTTGAGAATCTGTAGGGCTAGAATTCTTTAACGGTCTGACTTGAAGGAGGGTCCACTTCACATTTTTGCATATATAATTGCCCAACAGTTATAATGTACATATTATACTAACACTTTACAAAGTCCTCTTACATACCGATATAGGTTGACTCATAGTACTTATAGAAATTAGGTCGGTTAGATAAATATTAAAGATATATATATAGTATGTAGTTTATTATAAAATTATGACTATAAAATAAAGAAAGTGGGATACTATTTCTATAATATATTATATTCGTACGTTTTTCTTTTCATATAGGTTACAAGTAAGTATGTATTCACAATAGAGTTAAATGGAATAGGTAAAGATAATGACATTATATTATTATTATAGTACTATATGTTTAGCAAATACAGCTTTTTAAATTATATATTAGTATAATTTAAGTTTAAGATAGATCTAATTGAAATTAGTTTCCAGTTACTTCTTATGAGCTTTAGTATTCTATTAGATGTACAATAGACATTCATCAAATCACAAGAGTAGCAAAATTATCAATGAAACTAATAATATAGGTCAAACAGCGATATAGAATGATAATTTATATTCATTAATTTAGAAAGTATTGATTCAGATCGTTAGCTGTGAGTACTCACGATTCCATGATTATAGTGGGATATATCACATTTTAACTTTATTTAAGGTTAAGGATAGATAAGCTTCTTCTTTCTTAATTGAGCCTTGATGACCAAAAGTTCTGATTTGCTGTAAGGTTATAGGTCATATTAAGAGCTTATCTCAGATTTATAATTATATAATCCGCTGACAAAACTAAATTTTTATTGGCTAGAACAGATTATTCATTGTAGTATCTAATCTACAAAATTCCGGGAAATCATTTTTGATGAAGTAAGAAATAATAAAAAATAATAATATATTAATAAATAAGACGTAAGCGACAAGAGATAGGATTTCTACTACCTTTATCCACAAGTACCTCAGCTGTACGGTCTGACTCCATGATTTATGTGAGTGATTTACATGGAGGAATTTGGATAATGAGGAAAACGATTGGTATGGGAGTATTGTATACTGAGTTGTTAAATATAGATATATAGGGATGGCTAGACAGTGAGAATTATTAGGGTAGAGTTGTATATATATTATGAAGATAGAATAATATAGAGGTACTTTACAGTTCCCTGTTTTTTATTACTTGACTTGGTGCCTAATGGAACTGACGGGAGGATGTCAAGACGTAGGAAATAGCAAATCGTTTACATTGATTTGAGGGCTCCTGCATCGAATTTAATAATTGGATATGGCTGAGAATAAGAAGGCATAGAAATGTATATTAGTGTTTAGATATACACTCCAGACGTAGTCCACACGGCAGACGAGCAGGAGTGAAGGACTGTGATGTGCAGACTCTGAGAGTGATGCACGGAAAGGGCCGTGCTCTAGTCAATAGAATATCACTAACTAGAGAAAGTAACGAAAAATACATGACAGAACCGAATAATAGAACAGAGCGCTTATATAAGAGATACATTGAGTAACAGGGGTGAAAAGTTAATATCGAACGCTACTCATGCTTGGTCTCCTCGCCAAATAGTAGCCCAGTAGAACCAAAGAGACCCTCTAACAGGGCTCAGAAGTACGACTTCTATTCCGGGGACCCGTAAATAATGTAGGAGAGGAATGATAGTGTCCAATGGCGCGATGAGTGCGATATAGCTGATATATTTGACAAATGGTTTCTCACACTTTGAATTATTACACATGGAACTTGGGCGGAAGTTATCAGAGATACCGAACATAATATATATTATATGTATATATATATATATATATATATTGGATACTCAAACTGAATGATCCTTTGATAGTATCTTCTCAATTAATTTTCACTAACATAATTTTTCTATTGAGATGAATATAATACTAAAGCACCTCTGTGTACCTAGAGTGAGCTAGGTAACTCATATAGTGTGATGGAGTGTGAAATTGCTGATATGAAGATAAATAATAAAGTTCTCAACATTCTTCTCTGAGCTACCTTAGCCGTTTTGTAAATTATCTTAATAATAGAAAGACATAAGTAAGGCCTAACACTCTCACGACGCAGAGAAAGAGGTCGTAGAGAGTTCAGGAAAATATGCTATATTAGGTACGTTTATACAGCCTCCTTAGCCTTAGCCTCAATATCCTAAAAGGAGGGTGGAACCGGATCCACCCAAATGTGAACAGTATTCCATACAGGGACGAAAAAGACTCTTAATAACTGGAGTATCTGAGCAGAAAGAAAAAAAATTCAAGGCAATCTGAACAGAATTCCAAGCTTCTTTGAGGCCATTTTAACAACGATTGTGATGTGAGTCTTCCAAGACAATTCACTAATTTAGTTTAGTCCAAGAATGTTAATGTTGTTTACGGGAGAAATTAGAGCCGTCAAAGGGGATAGGAAAGTTGGGAGTTGTTTTAGAGAGGGAGATGTGAAGAAGTTGAGCTTTCAAAGAGTTGAACTTCACAAGATTACGGTTAGCCCACTGAGAATTCCGACCAAATCGGCAAGAATTGAATCAGAAGCTGTAGACGAGAGGAAAACTCTAGATACAAACGAGGTAGCACAGATTTAAAATGAGTGGAAAATGGAGAGTTGAGTCATCGCATACAGAGTGAACAGAGTTAGAAAGTGCACGCTAGAGATCGTTTGATTGAAAGTAGGACATAAAATTGGAGAAAAACATGAACCGCTGAAGAACGATCACTATAATAAGAAAAGGAGAAGAGGTTGCTCCATCAACAAAAGCTGAAATGAACGATCTGAAAGAAAAACTAGACAAGAGTAAGCAAAAGCGAAAGGGTGGAAAAATCAAGGAAGGTAGCCCGGAAACAACCGTCGCATGCCATACCCTGTCAAAAGCTTTAGATATGTCAAACGCTACCACACAAGAACTCCCACGGTCCTTAAGGGCAGAGACCATAGATCAGTGAATAGGAAACGTCGAAAGGCCCATACTACGATCTGAAAGAAGGAATGAGATTCTAATATGATCGAGGCAATGAGAGTTAAGGAGAGTTTCAAAGATTTTAGATAAATACAGTTAAGGCTGCAGGTCGATTTAATAGACGGAGCAGAGCGCTTATTTTTTTTGGGGGATTGGGGAAAAAAGCACGCTATCCAGCATTGAGAAAATATTATGTATCAGGCAGAGGGAGTGTGTTGATCGCAGAAAAAGTGCCAGCTCAGAGCCACTCCTCCAAAAACACGAAGGCGGAATTCGGCCATCTGGGCCACTGCTTCCGAACGTTCATTAGATCCAATATCTTCATGTACCCGATCATGAGTAATGACAGGTAGAGATATTGACCACCTGAGAGGTGATGGAGCAGGAGGAGGGAGCCGGAATCGTTCCAGGGTGGAATTAGATAAAAAAGAGACCAAAGAGATTAGCCTTTCAGAAGAGTGTTACCAACAGAACTATCAGAACGGATAAGAGGGGAAAAGGCAGATACCAGAAGTTATGGGATGTTGGCAAAAAGCCAGAAATTTATTCAGAAGCAAGAACTCAAGTTAAGGGTTGCACACTTCCGTTTTAGTGTAAAACGATCTTGGCCATGTCGAATAATATTCCTGCATCGATCCGGGCAGAGCGAAAACTCAGTTGAGTAATTAGAGAGAACGAGATTTCTCCAAGCCCTAATACTCAAGGTCACGCTCACTGAATGGCACTGCAGGAACAAGAGCCACTCGGAACCAATTATGGGAGAAAATGATTTAGATGGAAGATGGAATGAACCTGTTCATCCCATGAACGATTACCCCTACCTCTTCAGCAGAAGCAGAGGCGTTTTCCGGAACAAAACATGATTCATTCCAGCCATAGTTTGTAAAAAAAAAAAGCGACGAAATGCATCCCAATTAGCCCGAGTGTCAGAAAGTCGCTTATATATCTATATAAATATATCATATATACATATATATATATATATATATATAATATATATATAATATATATATAATATCTAATATTATATATATATAATATAATATAATATTATATATATATATATATATATATATATATATATTAATAATATATATATATATATATATATATATATATAATATTATATAGTATATATATATATATATAATATATTATATATATATATATATATATATATCCAAAGTAAATATTTTATTTTTCAATTTCATTTATTTTCAACAATTTGTTGGAAAACTGTGCGGTGCGTTCCAAAGGCCCGCACCACGCTCCGCACCGCAACCGCACCGTTAATTTTTCTTATCGTGCTCCGCAACCGCACCGCACTTTTTTTTTTCTACGCACCGCCCAAACCGCACCAGGCTGCTGAAATTTTGATCGCACGCACCGCCAACCGCACCAAAATTTGAGCGCAACCACGCACCCGCACCGCACCCGGTGCGTCGCCAACACAATATTATATAGCTATATATAATTGTTAAAAAAAATATCGAAATGATTAAATGTTGAATAAGTCAGAATATATATATAATATTACTATATAATATATATATAATATATATATATATAATATTATAATATATATATATATATATATATATATATATATATATATATATATATATATATATATAATATTATATATAAATATATAATATATATTAATATATATATATATATATATATATATATATATATATATATATATATATATATATATATATATATATAAATTTTTTAAAACATCAAACCCACTCCCCTTATTATATTATTATTATTATATTATTATTATTATTATTATTATATTATTATTATATATTATTATTAATTATCAGACGAGCCTTCCTTAGTAAAATCTTAAAGTTAATTTTGACGTACTATCTCATGCTTCGGTAGCAACAATGGAGTAAGACAAAAGTCTTGTACCTAAAGCGATCAGTGAGAATCGTATCTCAGTGCTTGCCTGGCACTGAATCGTTAATCCGGTCTCGGTTAAATTTTAAATGCGTGAGTGCTGACGTCGCACGTCACGAGCGAGCGACGCGGGCGGTCGAGAGTCGGTCGGCGTCCAGATCAGTCACCAACGGGCGCGAGTCCCCCGCAAGGACACACGAATGCGCGGAACCCGGAAACGACTAAGTACGCGTATTAATACGGTATTTAAACGTATTAACGCGAACAAAGGGGGGATGGGTGTTGCTACCCTGAATATTAAAGAGTCATGTAAGTAAGTAAGACATGTAAGCTAAGTAAGCATGTAGTGCGGCTACGCCGCACACATGGAGTTAGTAGGCCGGAGCGGAGATAAACAAAGGGAAGCGGAAAAAAACA
The DNA here is from genome assembly GCA_015478945.1 of Trachelipus rathkii. Classification (NCBI taxonomy): domain Eukaryota; kingdom Metazoa; phylum Arthropoda; class Malacostraca; order Isopoda; family Trachelipodidae; genus Trachelipus; species Trachelipus rathkii. Next base: position 44,677 of record JABUQX010021236.1, on the reverse strand, counting down.
AAACATCCATGCTATATCCAACAATATGCTCACCGCGCACACGTGCATCACGCACGTACCATGAAATCATCAAAGAAATATAGGTTGGGGCGCAAACCCCAGAGTAAAAACGGCGATACTGAAATGTACACAAAAGATAGCCCGCGGCGGGGAGACCCCGAAAAATCACTCCGTATTTTCTGAGTATAGGGGGCGCCGTCCCCACCCCTTTCATTGGAAATCTGTCATAGTTACTACTATATATATATATATATAATATATATATATATTATATAGTAGATATATATATATATATTAAAAATATATATATATATATATATATATATATATATATATACTATACTATATTACAGTTAACACCGCCACTACAGACAGAGCCCTATTCAAGGAGGGGGTGTACTCATTTTCATATCTGAGTGAGACGTAGCTAAGCCCAAGGAGAGAATAGTCATACCAGTTAAGGAACCTGGGTCTCAAGCTTTGTTGGGGGAGTGCTCTTGCACTGAGCTACCGGGTAGAGAATAGAGGAGGATCCCTGCTTCTGGCTACTGATTCCTCATCGTGCACATGTTCCAACTGTGTCCACATTCAGTAGTTGCCAGTCAGTCAGCATTCACTGGCCAGACACTAAATTGAGGAGCATTTTCACAGATATCCAAAGCGCTGCCTTCAGATGTTAAATTTTCAAAAGAAAAATTGTATTTATAGAAGCAGAGTATCATTTTAAATTAAACTGGACAGTATGCAGAAAAATTACAGATTCTATTAAATATTAATTGTTTTTAAAATTAATTTGGAAGCTTATTTTCGTACTTAAAATATTTCTAAAGAACTATTTCCATTTTTTTTTTTTTTTTTTTTTTGTAGATATATTTTATTGTACGAAAAAAACCGGGTCTAAAATTATATTGCTTCTCCAGTTGATTTTTTTTTTAATATTGATAAATTTTCAAAATATTTTAACAATCTTGATAAAATAAATTTCATCAGCTTCTATAAATTTGTAAAATCTGACCACAAAACGTATTCAGCATTCATCCAATGTTCTTTGAATTGAAACCCTTAAGCTTTGTTTCAATCTCTTGCGTTTGCAGTCAGTCCTCTTCTAATACCTTCTGATATTCTCAATCCATTTCTCCTTCTCTTTTTTTAATGCATCCGATCACGACAACAGTCAGCCTGCTATATAGTATATATATATATATTATATATATATCAGTATATATATTATATATATATATATTAATATATAATATATATCATATATATAATATATATATATATATATATATATATATATATTATAATATATATATATAATATATTAATATATATATATATTATATATATATTAATAATATATATATGATAATAGATATATATATATATATATATATATATATATATATAATATATATATATATATATATATATATATATATATGATATACTATATAAATATATATAATATATATATATATATATATATATATATATAATATATATATATATATAATATATATATATATAATATATATATATATATATATATAAATATATATATATATATATATAGTATATATATATGGTATATAATATAATATATAATATATATATATATATATACTATATATATATATACTACTGCTATTATTTTAGTAGTAGTTTTAACCCCCGCCCCGTAAATGGTTTTACAAGGTTTAACAGATTTTACTACGGTATTTTGGGGATAAAAAATGCCCATTTGATTAATTAATTTAAAAATTTTTTAAAATAAATATATATTTGACATAATTATTGTGAATTATATGAAATTATATGAAGCCTAAATAATATTTTAATCTTTTAATTTTTTTTAAGTTTCACACCTCACGGATATTGTCTTATTCAAGGGGGTGGGGGGGGAGGAGAGAGGACTCTCTAGGTACTTGCTACCTAGGGCCCGGACTCACGACTCGGTCTCGCTACCTCTAAGCCACAGTAGATGGCAACTTTTAATACCCATAATTTTTTTTTTTCGATAAAAAGTTGACACCTCACGGGCATAGCCCTATTTTAGAAGGGGAACTTCTCTAGATAATTTCTACCTAGGATTCGGACTAGGGATTGAACCCGGGCCCTTGCCATGCCCTCTGTCCCTCCGCATTGGCCACGTATAGTCAGGCTTGTTTGCCTTATAATATCTTTTTTTAAATAATCTTAGAACTTTTCTTATTTTCTCAATTAAACAATAAAATAAATAAAATTCTAGGTCCTTACCAATATATAGTGAAACAAACCAATTTTCATGAAACTTACCTGAAATGTTTAAAAAGCATATTAAAAGAAAGAAAACGTAAAAAAATCCTTTGAAATAACCCTAAAAAAAAGTTATAAAGTCTCAATAATCTATAACATTTATCTATGAGGGCAATTATAAAACTTTGCGATATCCGCCAATTTTTTGAAACTTACAAGAGATATTTGAAATTACGAGAAATGTTCCTGAAAAAAGTTAAGGCGTCTCTAAATTGATATTTATACATAAAATTAAATTTTACTATTTTTCTCCAGTTTTATGGTTGCCATATGCCTCTTTTTTGTATTATTTTTCCAGCACTCACAGGTCGTGGGTCTAAGGGGTGGAGCCTCCAATAGACATATGTTCGTGTGCCACGCATTTGTCATATTGCGACTTAATAACCTTTTTCAGGGTTATTTCTCTTTTTATTTTACCTTTTTTTTTCTTCTTTTTTTCAGATAATTTTAAGCATTTCTTGTAAGTTTCATGAAAATCGGCTTGCTTCCCTATAATTATTATTATTATATATATATATATATATGATATTATATAATATATATATATAAGTATATATATATAATATATAATATAATATATATATATATATACATTACTAATATATTATATGTTTCGTGTGTGTGCTGTGTTGTGTGTGTGTGTGTGTGTGTGTGTGGTGTGTGTGTGGGTGTGTGGTGGTGGGTGGTGTGTGTGGGTGTTGTTGTGTGTAGGTGTTGTGTGAGGTAATTGACCATTAAAAGTTTCATCAATTGTGAAAAATTTTCATAATTGTTAATTTTAATTCTCTATTTGAAAAAATTTTTTCTGGAATTTGTAATGTATTTATCAACTAATTTTATTTTTATAATAGGTTTTTAAATCAAAAAATGTGTTTCAGGTCTCATATCTTCATTTTAATTAATCATTTGTCATCAAACTTTTCGAAATATGCAATTGAAAAAAATTGACAAATTCATTTTTAATTATAATTATATAATTATATATATACTATATATAATAATATAATATATAATATATATAAAATATAGATATAAATATAAGAGTATTAATAAATACATAACGTAATGAAAAAAAGAGAGGTATTTTATATATATATATATATATATATATATATTAATGATAAAAGTTAATATATATATATATAGTTTAACAGAAAATAACGCATTCACATAGTTAGCACAGACGACCAATTAACTAGGATTCCCAAATTCTGTCTGTACATTTGTAAACGTTGGCCATGAATCAGATATATAGTAAAGGTTAGGTAAAACATTGTGTATTAAAAGGTAATAAAGTATTTCATTACTTTACATAAATTCTTTTAATATATTACATTAATCATAACTATTATGTGCTTCTATCCCTAATAATAAAGTACCAATTATGATTCGTCACAGAAATATTCCAAACCAACCGCTAAATTTCATAAGTGGCAATATCTAGAAACTACGAGCTAATTCGAAATTTTCAAGGTCATTTTCGTTTTCTCTATGTTGAAATTGATTAGGAAATAATTTCTGAATTCGAATAATTTTTTAGTGCTGACCAGGAATATCATGAAGAATAACGACTTTCCAGACATCAGTAACCGAGCTATCGAATCTTTGGAATTAATATACTGCTGTTTAGAAATAAATATAATCCTATCAATTTTGTACGATGGAAATTTCATTTAATTAATCCGTAATTATTGTTTCCAGTGATGTGAATACTAAGTAATAGTATTATTGAGTTAAAGTTATCATAACGTTCCTTTTTATAAGAAAAATTGTAATGCAATATATATTTTATACATTCGACACCATATCCCAGGCATCCATTTCGCCCTGTAGTTGGGTAAGCATCTCTTTCCTTTGGCCTCGAAACACTTGATCTTGGAGCACTCAAGAAAACTTTCTCGGCGCAAGAGTTTTCAATGCTAGTCCTTGAGTTATATACTCAGGTAAGGTTTTCACCCTCTTAATAGAACCAGCATCTTTCATTTGGCCTCTTAAAATCGTTCTCCCAGAGCTCTCCTTAGAATAGTCTCTTGCAAATGTTGGATGGAGTCGTCTTTTATACGGATTCGTATAAATCTCGTAAAGTCGTTACAATATAGATTGATAATGGTCACGTCTAAGTTTCAATATTTAGTTTACAAATTCATATAACTTAGTAAAAGATTTTAAACTTGAAACCGTCTTTGAATAGTAGAGAGTTTGCTGATGGTGCTGCTGCTGATATCACAAATAAAGATATCCCTATGCTGATTAAATTACTTGTTACTTATATACAATGTGAAATTCTCGAGGCAGTTTTTTTTTCACTTTTGTAAAAAAGGTGAATAAATTCAATGTCTTAAATGAAAATTTTTATGAACGACCTGATCCTTCATTGCA